>LUCM01009431.1:23184-38287 GCA_008360955.1 Fasciolopsis buskii
GTCTTATCTTTTCCCGCCTGTTTAGATCCACTCGCTGTTCCCCTTTTATATTCACTCTTTTTATGTGGTCATGAAACCTTGGGGAATAGGCAGCGGTCAGTGGGGCTTGCCTTGGTGTTTAACTCTGAACGATGATGGTGATGATGTGCGTTCGGTTCAGTTGCATTTCCTAGTGTTGATCCGCTTGTAGATCAGACGATCGCGTTCTATATTTCTTCTATTATCGTCTGGTTTCCCCGGTCTATGTTAGACTCAATTGATTTTGAACTTAAACCCAATAAGATTCCGTTTGTATTTACACGGGTTACATTTTTGTTTTATCAAGCGCATACCCTGCACTACAGGACCAATTTTCGCCAGTGGCCATGTCTCTTTTCACAATTCCACAATTCTCATATTGAACGTTTTAATGTTGGCTGTTTTAATATTTTTCTCGGTACTCATTAGCGTCTCGATAGGGAAAATCGCAGCGTAATTGTGTCAACGCATTGTTCCAGTTTCCTTATCTGAAAAGTATCACGCTAGGCAAGGAAAATGATGTGACTTAAAAAGTATGCCTAAAAACGGAAACAAATGTTCTATAAGTGTCGTTTTTTATTTCACACGAATGAATCAATGAATATTGGGTCACAGCCGTCTACTGCCAAGTTCATGCCAGTGCGTTTGTATTTCGACTAATAGTGGTTTTGACCAACAGAAAGGTCAGCACATCGGTCGACTAGCGTTTGCACAGGCGGATTCGATGAACGAATCGGCGCGTGGGTTCTCTGCGACCTCGACCATTTTGTCAGTCCTGTGGCGTGATGTCCCACTCTTGAAACACCTGATAAATGAGTTCTCGATGCTTCCCGTATTCCCGTGCGCTGCATTCGCATACAGGTAAAACTGTACAACTACTCGGAAATTTCGTTTAGCGTATCGTGCAGCTCGCAATTCAGATTACTTTCTTGACAAATCAATCGAATGCGACAAAAGATTTTGGATCGGCGTTACGCGCTTCGCTGCGCCAGTTGGTAGGGCGGGGGGTTGAGTTGAAGTAAAGCTGATTTGTAACTCGAACTTCAGCCCGAAATTTTACGGCTCTCGTAAATCCGGCTATCATTGTTTTTGAAGTCAGGTAACCCGACAAGCCAGTGCCAATCAGAGTTCTTTTTCGTTCTCATCGGTTGAATGAGTATCAAGCTTCGAATTCGTCTGCTATAAAAACGGCATTCAGGTAAAATATCATTGTCCATATCCTCCTTTCGTCTAGGGATGGGATGCTATCTCTAGCTCTAATGTGACCCATTGCCTCCAAATGCCTCAGGATGGTTGGGATGGGGGTTCTCAGGCTCTGAGGTAGCTACTCGTCCTAAATCCCTCTCGAAATGATCCCAAATGGCCGTGCGTCCTTAACACCCCTTGGTGGGGAAGTCCTACTCACTGTCTTGTCGCGGCGGAGACATTCACACCGAAGCGCTAAGAGAACGTCGAATATTCGGCGCTGTTCACTGAGTTGCCTGATTTTTTGCCAGTTATTCTAGGACATGGTTTAGCTCAAGTTCCAAAACTAACCACGGGGAGGGGGTATACAAAGCATACTGTCACTTTGCCCACCGGAATCTATGAAGAAGAGGTGTGTTGGGCACAGAACGTCTTGACTTATCCAAGAAGCGTATGGTTTCAAAAATCGATCATCAGCCCTCAGAGAGTTATTTTACTCTAGTCATCCTACTGCTTCTTTCAGTTAGACTGTTTGATCAAAGGTTCGTCGTAGGGCCCCCTAAATCAACTCTTTACTTGTTTTTGGACAATCGGGTTAATGCTAGTCCCATAATAGAGCCATGAATTGTCGTGGGTAACCGAAGATGTGGAAATGGAGAAAGGAAAAGTTAACACGATGTTTGATTGCTTTTCGTCTTCTCCACGGTTTTAATGGGGTTTTTAATCCGTAAACGGAATCGCCCCAGCTGTTATAGATATTGATGTTATGCATATCTGCATATATATTCTTGAGGTTAAAAGGCGTACAATGAGTTATAACGCCCATTTAGACGTTTCGATCCAAGCTGGAACTCGTTGACAAACGTGAATGAGTGATTGAATAAATTTATATCTGTGAACCGTCACTCAGCTGTGTATGGTCTATCTAATTTTCTTACTGTCCGTCTTATTCTTTGTTCTCTTTCTTTTTCGTGTACAATTTGAGCCGTTGTTATGTTACTTGAATCCACTTCATTAGTCGAAATTATTCACGTTAATGGGGACACAAATGCTCACGCTACCGATACGGTTCAACAACATTTAGAGAAAAGTCAGCAAATTGCTATTAGGGTATAACTGAATGCATTATTTTCAACGTCTTCTGACACTCAGAGCCCGGCTGGATTCCAGGAACAGATGACGGGGGCTTCGTATTCTTCTTCCCGTGTCCTACTAGACTACAATTGTAGTAATCATCTTGTACGTACTTCTACCGATTGAGCTAATAAATGCTCCCGTGAATAGCACCTCCAGTCAAACGTGCGCTAACCCAAAAGATGTCAGTCGGTTGTGAATAGTGATGCGTTAGCAATTTCAGAACGGAGAAAGTTCAGTGATTTGTTCCCGTCAAAGCGCAATACTTTTAGGAACAAATCTACTAAGTGAACTTTGCAGTACGTTTTCGCTATTGCTCACACGTGAGCCGACGCAGTGAAGCGCAGTTCTCCAGTCCGCGAGCCAAAGTTGTCTTTCCAGAAAATAAGATGGCTATACGAAGTACTTTGTATGTCTTAATTTTAACGTAAGAGAACATATCTCCCACTTCAAAATTGGCACATTTCCCTGAGAGTCGTTTCTTTTTCTGTACACAACTTCGTGCTCCACTTCTTATTAAACGTGTCTCCTCTGTCTTCCTCTGTCTCTATCTCTCCTGCAGGGCTGCTTATCTGATGTGACCAATCGACTTCGTGGTACGGACCGAATACGTTGTCTGTGGGCGATTACTCCGGATGGTTTGCCTCACCTAGGATACAGCATTCCGCTACGAAAATTGGCGCGGTTATCTCAGCAAGATGGAGTTCACGTGTGTACCATCCTTTCTACTTTATTATTTTTGTCCTGTCTACTCCAAGGATCTTCAGTAGTTCGGTTCATAATCACTTTTGATTGCAGTCAGCTTCATAGGGCATCTTTCAGTTGTCGCATTCACAGTGAGGGACAGTTTGTAGTGGACAAAAGGAGAACGTGACGACAAGGTAAAACTGAAAGCCTGTACAACCGGCGGGTTGAGTCCACGCGCTTTGACCAGGTCCCTTAATTCCGACGCTCAGCTGTCCAGAGTGGCCTTCGATTACAATTCGTGTATCCCGTATGCGTAGACCTCCGGGCCCACCTTATAAGCTCCCAGTGACGAATATAGACTCTCACATAAGCTTCGTCATTGTACTAATCTAGTTTATCTTTTTACGCCTAATCACCAAAATGATGGAGAATCTTGTTTCAGTGACATTCATGGTTTGAATAACACGCACAGAACGTCCAACACCTGAGCGTACGACCATTGTCGGATCGCCAGTTTGGCTGCACTCGACCAACTTTTTTCAGTGTTTACAGTAATTTGCTGTGGATGAACACGTCCACTAGCAACATAATTTAATTGTTTCCCAGCTTCTTGTGTATTTTTTCCGATTTCAATGGACCTAGCCTACAAAAGATGGATTGGCCTAATGAGCTTAGAACATCATACGATCGGACCAAGTGAAAAACTCTGATAAACAATGAGTTTCAGAAGTCTTTAGCTCAATGGTTAAGTTACATCAAAGTTCCCGTCCGTACGCATCATGTTTGATCAATGCAGCTTCAGTCTGGACAGCCATTATCCTTGCTCCAACGTGCTCTGGTTGTGATTGCTACCTAACAGCACCGTCTGCTCAAACAGAGAAAGAACGGGGAATAATGAAAGACCGACTGCAAAATATTAAGTTGAAGAACTGTAAAGAAGATATACAGGTTTTGAAGGCAAGAACGCCACTGACTGTTGCGCTGAGCCATATCACTTATTCTCCCCAACCGTCGCTTCGGAGGATCTCATGGACCCCGGTCCCGTAGCCTAACTGGACCTGCACGAGCCACTCTACTGGTTAAGGTTTTCATACATTTTTTCATGTTATCGAATGGCCACCTCGGGCCATCTTCCCACCATTACTTACCTCAAAGAACAAACTAAAACGAGGCAAGCAGTGTGATCAATCTAGGTCTAACACTGTGAAGGTGGAGGGGTCGGCAGGTAAGTCGATGTCACTCTTTATGACAAAAATTGGTGTTCGCCAGGAATAGCCTGGTCAAAACAAACCTACATGAGACTTGTCGGTGCGATCGCCTGGGTCGAAAAATCGTTCTCTGATGTGCCGTCCCGTCTCCGCATCTATGTTAGGCGTTAAAATCACCAACGACGACCAAAAAATCTGTTGAACGCACACTACAGAGTAACCGATGTAACAACCATCAGCCCAAAATGTATAAAAATTTTGGTGAACCATCTCTCATTATCAGGTATATCCTTCTCAAGGTGAAGCCTTTCGAGTAACCATCTAAAAGGCAAGCAAACCACGTAAATACTGCAGATTCATAATGCGTTTGAATTATGTAGACATTTGTTTGTTTGAACAACGAAATATATGTTGAGCATAAAAAAACTTTTAACTATGTCCGGTAAATCTTGTCTGTCCTCGCTGGATCTTCGGGGTGCTCGCCATAAGTGAACCAATTTTTTTTATTTCTCTGATCAACTCGAGTACTGGAGCTGATAGCGAGTTTCATAGATTTTGTTACCGAAAGTCAAAATCACCCATTGGTAATCCTCTCTGTGAACCATCAGTTACCATTCGATTGTGGAAACGACTGTTGCGATTCGCAACGATGCTGTCATCCACATAAAGGAAAACGTTTACATTTGACACAACAAATCAGCATTCGTTTCACCTTTTACCTTGCTAACTCAGGTAATCACTACCTACACTCTGCAACCAAACACTCTTTGGAATTGTTCCAATCAGTTTTGTTCGTTGGTACGTGATTTGTTCGACTTCAGATGTACCAGTGTCTCATTGCGATCGCTTGCCTCACTTTTTTGCCACATGAGGACCGTACTGCGAGTTAACGGAGTTGGCTGTTCAATGTTGCTTATTCACAGTGACGAATACATTTGAAGGAGCTCCACACCTGCCCCATTCACATGATTTATTTCAAGCCCATTAAGCCGATCCTACAATGGCTTTTATTAAGGATGTGTTGCAGATCGGATATTGTGTAATCCCAGCAACCAGTTATCTTGTGCATGTCCCCGTTAGTTTTGGTATTACGCCATCCCCGTTCTATATGATGCGGTCTTTTTCCCGGAATCCGTTCAGATTGTGGTTCTCGTTCGAGACATCACAGCACATGTGCGTGGATCCATTCCGTGGGACTTGGTCACTCCGAGAGGTCAATTTTGTCGAACAGTGTTAACCGCGTTGTTCGCTGCGCTCCATGGTCGTATGTCTCAGTTTACTTGCGTGTTAGGCAGTGAATTTCAATGCAGTCCGTGAGTTCTCTCCTCTTTGATCATACTACCTTTTTGTCTCCTTCCCCACTCTCTCTGCCTCTCTTGAAGGGATCTTCAGTCCATTTTTCAAGTTTGGATCACTTTATGCCGGCATCCTAGGGTAATCAAGCGAACGATGTATTCACACCTGAACTTTGACGACAGGGACGTAGGTATTATCCCTCTTCCCATTCTGTTTCTTTGTCTGTTGATTAGCAGCTACTTTAGATAGGTCATTATATCTGTGAGGTCATGGGATATGTCCCGTTTCAACCACACTGATCATTGACTATGAAACATAGACGGTGTGCGTTTGCCACACTGCGACTGAAGGCTAAGTCAGTAGTCGCTCACGCAATCTTTTCGTCCGATTTTGTATCTCTTTGTTTGCAACATAAACTTGGTGGTCACTGGAAAAGAAACGGCATAATCTATTCTAATATCTTGTTGTAAATCAGCCACTGATTCTAACTAATTAAATATCAACCGTTCCTGTTAACTCTAGCAATAACACTGAAGGTGTTCTTATCCCAAGTTGTTTATGAGAGCAGTACTTGAGATTTCGCAGCCATTGTTTAGCCACTTCCCGATTCTCCAGCCTTTTTTCTTGTCGTTCTATCCAACTCGAGTTGCCGCGGTGGTAAATCCCCGACTCTGGTTGACTAATATCGGCCTCATGAACTGCGCTTCCTTGTGGTTCGTTCAGTCATATCTTGACGTAACACTAAGCTGATGAGCACTAGCACGATAGGATAAAGCATCGAATCAGTTATTGATTTACTCATCTGCACTCACGATTTGTTCTCAGGTGGTATCTGACGACCAATGAGATAGTACAATTCAGATCCGGCTTTGCTGATGTCTGGTCTTAACGGAAACCCTCCTTCGTTCGTTATTGTGAGACATTAACGGTGCCGGGAACTGTTAATCAGAGAAGGGCACTGCTATATGCCATCCGGCGCGTTCCCGGGTTGCAGATAGGGGATGACTGCCAAGCAGCTGTTAGCCGTGAATAAAGTGGAATCATACTCACCGAATGAGTGGCCGCGGACAAGCAGCGGCAATGCCAATAATGTGGTAGGATTTCTCCTGGCAAGCGTTTCCGCTTAATGGACCATGCAGCTGAAATGGTACTGTGACGCGGCGAATGTGGCCTGCCAACAAATAAGGTCATTGCTCATTGTCCAATTGCATCTGGACTACGCTTCCAGGAGAGGTAAAGGAAGCAGTTATTGGTCACCAGCTAGTCTGGAACCATCATGCTGCCTTGAGGGCCGCACGTGGATGCGCAAAGGCTAGAGGTGCATCCTCGAACAAACGCTGGGCAGTGCTGGTGTCAACACTTTTATCTTATTCCCGAGTTTCTCTATGGATAATCTTTGCTCTCTTTATGCTACGGCGTCCCCGGGAAGCGACGTGTCTCCATTCTCGATGCTTGAGGTTCCAAGTCAACATGGTGTGACTGTTTCCTGTCAAAAGTCAACTCACCTAGCATGTTGGAATGTAAGAGCCGTGTTAGATACAGACATTCATTGCATTATGATGCGGACATTATAAGACTACCTAGTAGACGTTACTTGTTTGTCAGAAGTTCGCCTTCCCCATTCGGACTCACAGTATATCAAGGTTCCAGGAGCGGATACTGTCTACTGGCTCCATCATAGTGAACCAACGGACAACTCTGACCTCCGTAGTGTCGCAGTTGCCCTAATTAAAAAAGCTACCAACGCATTAATTTCCTGGTAGCCAATATCCTCCAGACTAGCTATAGCGCGTTTAAAAGTCTCTCATCAGAACTCGGCGGTGATAGCCGTTTACGTGGCAATCTACGTAGCCCGTAACACAACGAAGGATGCCTTTTACGACTCACTGCAAAATTCGATTGATATTGCCCCGAGATGGGATTTACTATTTTTTGCGGGAGATCGGAACGTGCGAATCGCCCCTTCCGACGAATCCACGTGTCATATTCTAGGGCGGTTTGGACTAGGCTTGCGCTGTGAAAACTGGTATCGATTGGCGAATTTCTCGGACATGCATAGGTTGGTTGTTTGTAATACGCGCTTTCAACATCTGAAAAAACACCTGTTCCCGTGGTTTTCGAACGACGGCCACATAGCACGCCAAATCGACCATATCCTCGTGCGATCTCGCTGGGCTTCGTCAGTGGAAGATTGTTACTCCTTTCGGGGCGCACTGACTGTTAACATGAACAGCACGGACCACATCCTGGCACGCGTTTGCTTTAGGGTTCGTTTGTTGACGCGCCCGAGGAAGCTACCACCAAGTCGGTTAGATGTCGCTGCTCTGGAAATGCCGGAAAAACGTGCGAGTCGCTATCTATCACGATCGCAAAACAATTGAGTGCTACCACCAGCACACCAACGGACGAGGTCTCGGTGATAAAAGGAATCCCTTGGAAAGAAACTAGGTAAGACCTTAATACAACTAAAAGATTGAATCTCTGCAACGACTCTTCGGCTTTCAGCCAAGGCAAAATGAGCCTGCTTGCCGATAAGGCTAGGACACCGCAGGTTTCGAAATGTGGCCACAGACTCGGCTGGAGTAAGTCGCAAGAGGTTCTGGATATGAATGGCTGATTGTGTGAAAGTCGCGTCAGGAACTGGTGACTTCGGCAGGCTCTTTCGATTCATCCGTTATGCTTCAAATGGACGCTACAAACTAGAGTTCCCTCTGCGTGACATACTTGGTCAGCCTATCCCTGAAAAACATTAAAAATCGAGAGATGAGCAGAACACTGGTCAACTTCTTAACCGACCTGTACACCAAAACGGCAAACCCACCATCTTCAGTTTGACTCGAGCCATATGGTATGTACTGCGAGTGCCCAAGCGTCGCAGAGACATCGTTAATCAACCGAAGAGTAGGAAAGTCGCCGAAGAAGATAGCATTCCACCAGAAGTCAACAAAATTATTTAACTTCCTTTACTAGTAGGCCCCAAGACCTATTCTGCTCTATCTGGAAACGCGAGATATTGGTTACTGGTATACGTTGATCTTGCTATTCCGGTTTGCGCAGCCGGGTAGCACAAAGCCCACATAAGGCTCGTGGATCCCGATGGATATCCGATGATGTGGAGATGGAGAGTAGATGAACTAGCTTGTTGTGAACTCTACACATCGTTTCTTTTTCTTTCTACTTTTTCGCTCATTGTTTTCACCCTTTGCTATGATTCCGATGGCACACTATCTATATTCAGATTTGTCCAAAATAAGTAATAATTATTCCCGAGAAAGGTGACAGAACGGTCTGCGTGATCTGCAGACGCATCAGTTTGGTTGACATTGCCGCAAAGGTTTTCTGCGTATTTCTTTTTCATCGTCTTGCAACTGCGATAGGTCGTCGCACTAGACCAAACTAGGGGTATCTGGACGTGGCAGAGGTTGCATTGCTCAAATATTTACACTGCACCGAGGCAACGCTGTCCACTTTTCCCGATTCTGTTCAATTATATCATCGATTGGACTATGAAAAACGCGGTGAGCAGCTATCCAAGCGTCCACCTTAGCCTGTCGGCTTATATCACAGATCTGGAGTTTACAGACGAAGTCATTGTGCTCGCCACGCAGGTAGTACTCGACGGAATCACCCTCTAACGTGCAAAAATAGGACTCGAAATCAACACGAACAAAACGAATGGCTTTTCGACTTTCCCAGTCCCAGATGTGCACAAAGTTTTCATTAACCGCGCGAATTGATTGTCTCATCATTCAAATACCTAGAGGCTGTTCTACGAAACGGGCAATCAAAGGGCGAAGTTACTGCAAGGATCAACAATGGGCATAGAGCATTTCTTCGACGAGCATTGCGGTCACAGTGAAATCAGCCTACAAACAAAGATTCGCGTTTTTCGCGCTGCACTCCGCCGCATGCTCACTTATGGATGCGAAACCTGGCCGTCGCGAATTGAGGATACCAGGAGGTTGGGAGTATTCGATCACTGATAGATGTGACCAATTCTTCGGAGAAACTGAAAAGAACGAACCTCTAACAAGGAATTAAGGTGATGCTGCCATATTGAACAGCTGTCTATCTGCCTCCAGCGCCGTCGGTTCAGGCATGTTGTCTAGCACTCAGACACAGAACTCTCTCGACAAACGTTGTGTCCCGCAACTTGCTTATGTTGGCACTGTCGCCTTTGCGGTCAGTGAAAACGTGGATCGGTGCTATTGAAGACGACGGGGGCTTAAAATCAGTCTAAGGTCACCGCTACTAGAAACAAAACTAGGTGGCAATCTGTACGAATTTTGCCTCCAACTGCAACGCTTGGTCCACAGTCATTCACCATGTCCAAGGAGCCGATATCAACGGTGAAGTTCTCATTCCTTCACTCACAGCCTCACGTGCTTGCGTACATGCGTGCTACTTTGCTGCTCTGACACTGGTCACCATCACTCCAACTATTATGACCCCTTCTCTCCTAAGAATGCATCTCAGTAAATGCAAAATGGAGTCAGTCACAAAGGACCAACAAAATTCGAGAGCGTTCACTCGAAGGCTCCGGTAATCGATTTCTTTACATCAGATTTCGTATTTCCTGAATTTGTCGTCTTCGAAATCTCGTTGCTTTTAGCGACATCGAATCGAATTTGGAAAGAGAATAAGCCGAATATTTTTCTTCCGTACTACTATGCTCTCTGCTCCAAGAAAGTTATCTAATCAATCGCCGGAAACTGCACTTCAGTTGCAGCGTCTAGTTCTATAGCCTGGTTTGTATTGCCAGTGCACGAACTTTTGGATTGTCCCTGATCGGCGACTGTTCTATTCTCCAATTCCCATTGAGAAATGAATCACGAACAACTACTGAAACTGTATCCGAGTTCAACCAGAAACCAACATGTTATATGGAGTCAAAAGAGGGAGCGTGAACACATCGTCGCTATTGCTCCTCCCAGCCTAGTACACGAATATGACTGGCTGAATTCCACAACGAGTCGCTGACTATTTGGCTGGTGTGCTGGTGTGAAACGTAGACATAAGTGAACGTGAAAGTAATGTGTGCTTAACCGATTGTTTCATGGGCGCATGTGCTTTGACTGGAGTGCCGCGTGGAATATTCGAGTCCATTCATTAGTTCATGTTAATCGAGAACTTGCCAGTGTGTTGTTTGAATGTTGGCAGGTACTATTTTGATCTTTTTACATGAAGATTTTTGTTCCCCTGACGATTCTTCTATTTTGACATGTCCGTTTACAGTTCTGCTTAACCGTGCGATTAACGGTTTGTTGGCTAGCTTATGTTATAGAGTACTATTTCAACAACTAAAAATCCCTTTCATGAACGGACATTTTTAGATAACACGCCATTGAAAAAACTCGACGGCGACAAATTTATCAATTGCAGCATTTAAGATACGAATTTATCCAGTTGATTGTATTCCGAGTAACTGGAAACAAATTTTACTGGTAGGTACAATTTTTCATGTTCGAAGCTTGCGTTTACCACAACTAATTTTTCCTAGTATGCTCACTACTTATAAAATGTTTTAGATCCACCCATCGTTTGGTTTGTTCGCTAACCAATGGATATTTTTCCTGTCTTCCTCTTCTTCTTCTTCTTCTTCTTCTTCTTCCCCTCCTCTCTTCTCGTGCGTACGAACACTCGAACAAACATTTCAGTGATTTCATGCTCGATTTTTATCGAATTGTAAGTTTTGTCCCCGAGGCAGACTGCTATCAGGCGGCAGGTGATACATCCACAAAACTTGGGGATTCGGAAGAGGGCGCCGCGGCGGATTCCTCCGCAGATGCTGGAGCATCGCGGCTCTCACTTGGCCAGTTACTCACGCCTTGTGCGGATCTGGTCGATAGTATCCATTTGGGCGCAGACGTCCGTTTGTCCGGCCCGGTTCGGTGCGCAAAGCGCCGTGTGTTTGACGCTCGGGTGCGTTCAATTCCTTCAGCTCCTCTGTTTTGGTCCTTCACCGTTCTGATGTGTCCCAATATTTGCTTTGCAAGGGTTTATACAACTTTTTCCTTCCTAAAATTGTTTAGTTATAATATAAGGCATATTATTGTTGATAGGGCCGTTGTCAGTCAGACGCTTTGAAAACCGTAAACGACATATTTTCTAAATTTCAGCTTTTGTTCTATGCGTTTTATATCCGCGATGTTGATCACTTCGTAATAAAAACAGGATCTTTTCTCTTTCCTGGATTTTCTAAGAAATCCGTACTTTACCAAAACGATCACATGCAAGGTACGTTACGCAAACGAAATTTCCGAACGAAGCTATGCACAATGAACTTGCGAGATCATGGTATGCGACTAGGGGGCGACAAAAGTATAGATATCCAGTGGCTCCCTACTCCATGTCTCGGAGTCTCCACCTATTCTCTATCGGTTAGAAACAAACATATATGGGCTTGCTGTAGGCCATGGTCAATTGGATTAAGCATCTACTATATACATTCATGCGTAGCAAAGAATTCATGGTCTCGAATTTCTGGCCCGTCGGTCATTTTGATGGTAGAGGGCAACGCGCTGTCGTCCGGCTCTTTGCCACAAGTAATCTGACCTTATACAATTCTACGTCACTGCAATTTTTGGGGTCATCGTTTCCAGCCCGCTCTTCTCGTGTAGTGAACCGTAGTGGCTGTGAGGACCCTTCCACTACACTTATCCATGAAACATGACATAAAAAGACATTCGGATCGTCCTCAACAAAAAAAACTTTCGTTTGATTCCAACCTGCATCTTTTGATCTCTAACTGAATGATTTTCTTTCTGCAGATTTGGCACTTCATTTGGATTGCTTCAATTCTATCGGAGTACTTTATTTTCTTGTTTCTTCCACACCCGCTTTTGCAGTTCATCAAACATTTCACTGGATCCCAGGCGTGCATACACTTAACGCATCCCATGTTGTCCAGCCTGCAAACAGAGGCCTCTTCAACCGACGGAACAGTACTCGTTCGTCCGATGAAATCGTGTCTACCTTCTTCCCGTTGTCCAATCCCGTCAGTTGCTGCACCTGCAGAGGACGCTAGTATACCTCTGGTGGAACCTCCGGCGCCAGGTCAACCGGCAGCCCCGTTGATGGGATTGAAGCGTCGGTTAAAACGTGCCTTCTGCCAACCAGGGAATGCAACCGAGAACCCGGTTCTGGAAGTGTATCGTTATGTCATCTTGCCTGAATTGAAGCCTGGGGGTTAGTTGTATTGTTTCCCTCGAATGTTCTTTAATTTTATATGTATTTATGATACTTTTACCAGTTACTTGCGTAGAAATAACCCTGGGTTACATGATGTAATCTAATCTGCGATGTTGTTTAAAACCCAGATGTTTCTGTTTTCTGTTTACTAACATAGGCTTCAATTTAATTTGAGTAACCACTGATCACGCTTTGCGTGTGATAAATCTGTTTTGTCCTGTTTTTCAGATGCTTTTGTCGGTATGCAAACCAATTGATTATATGTTGAAACCGAGAAAGGAACTGAAGGAAATAGTAGCGAGTCGATAAGCTGTGCGAATGTTTAGAGCTGAGTGACCTCGACGTCTAGCTATATCTTTCAACACATTTACTCTTGGCCACCACTACCCTGGAAAAGTAATCTTATTTGCACAGCCAATTCTGTCGATTGTTCTTTCTCAATTTCATTCATGAATCATTTCTGCGCGTTTTTCAACTACTGTCTGCTAAACTGATCGTTCCAGCTATTGTTCCGCCGCTGACTATGCCCCGGGGCCGCATAACCTCCGTTCGAGGCAGCGGACATGAGAGTAGACAAGTGGGCGAGTCGGTTCTGAGGTGAAAATAAGACGGTATGTTTTATGCCAATGGGGTGATCAAAATCATTGCTCGTAGATTAAGAACGAAAATCCGCAATCTAAAAGATTTTGGCCACTCAACACCGTCGGCCGAGTATGATGCCAGTGCAGCCTTGGTTAATCCGGTTAGCCCGATATCCTTCATGTGGATCTGAGTTTCTGTGAATCTGTGAATCGAAAGAATATTGACACTAATTATGGATCTAACACGACCATTCACTGAAATTCATTTCCACACTGGGAATATCAAACTAGTCGAATTCCCGAAAGCTATTCTTCGTGATGATGCCTGAAGCATCGGTGTAGTGGAAAAAGGATGCCCTGCAACCTCTGGGGGCCACTACTCAGTGGGGGGGGAACCAGCAACCATGACCTTAAAACTTGGAGTAGCATAGAATCACATAAGATCCCAGTGGTCCAGGCGCTGTAATCAACCGGGCGACAGCTTTCACCCACTCATACTTGAAGTGAAACGAATAAAGCAGTCGACGAGGATGGATGGTTAGAGGCTCATGAGCTGCAAGGTCCTTGACTCTTAAGCTACGAGAAACTGGGACCTCCTGGCCTAATTAGAGTACACCTTTGGGTGGAGATAAATTTAACCGGAAATCTATCTCGTTATGACAGCCTAATTTTCCATTTTTCTATGTATAAAGCTAGTAGAGATTGACTAGTCAGCTATTTCCTTCCTCAGGGGCCAGCACAGCTGCGGCGACATTACACTGCTTACGCTAATCGATGAGTTCAACAGGAACCCGGTATGAGAAGGTCAATCTTTTTAATGATAGGCTTGGAACGTGAGTGCAGTGGAGAGGGCATATCTTTTAGTCCCCTTGATACTTTACATTCGAGGGGTAGGGGTGCGAGCGAAGGCTAATTGCGGATACCAACTGTTCAAGGCCACTTTGCTTCGGTCGGATGAGCCATATAACTACCAGAAGAACAACTAACTGGCAAGACCCTGTGGCATAAGTCAAAAAATGCATTGGCCTGGAGTTACATCAACAAATGCGGAATCAGCCAAGTGCCCTAGTTCATGTTCGGATTGAAAGGGCTCAAAGACGATTGGGGTCGTTCCTCGGACTGGAGTCCGAAGAATAGGTATGCTCCTCAGTCGGGGTCTGTCGGCCACTGAGTTGTATCCAATGCGCACCCGCATAAACCGCTTGATTATGATATATAAATGAAACAACCATGTTAAGTGACCGGGGGCCATTTTGATCGTTCTCGCTTAATTTGAGAGGTTTATCGAACCTGAGTCAAAACAACCGATTGAGGCCGCTAGAGTAAGCGACAGTGTTAAACAGACTTTAAAACGCGGAAGCTGACAGTTATCATCCCGAAACATGAAGTGCACACATAAGGGTCGAATAGGCCGGGTGAAATTGGCACGTGTCTAGGTGTAAGCGGAGTCGCTTGCAACACTTTCACCCGGCTCGTTCCTTTGGGTTGATTGCAATATGACAGCCTCGTAACACTCCGTCTCGATGAGCAATTCATACGGTAAAATTATATCCGGTAGGAACACGCAAAAAAATGTCTAAGCCATCATTTTCCGTCCACTGCTTTGCTTATCGTCATCATCATCATCATCATCGTTCAGCGTTAAACAGCAAGGCAAGCCTCACTGACCGCTGCCTTTCCCCAGAGTTACACGTTTAAATAAAAAGAGTGAATATCTAACGGGAACAGGGAGTGGATCTACACAGGCGGGAACAGATAAGATGCTGCTGCAGCCAACACACAAAACACAGTCTAACTGTACAA
>LUCM01009432.1:3673-15205 GCA_008360955.1 Fasciolopsis buskii
ATATATATATATATATATGCAATATACAATATACATATATATACAGAGCAGTAGGTACAATGGTTTCCAAGTTATTCAGCATGCACGTAAGGCGCCCAAATACCCACTGAAAATCACGAAAGAACCGCGCAGCTGTTTGGTATTTGTGAGGGATCACCCGCAACGCACAGAAACGGCATCCGAACCGGGATGCAAATCGGGGATGAAATGTTGGAGCGTAGAATTTAGTACAGCTTTACAATTTCTTGATTTCCTACAAAGGAAGCGTTCATCATTAGAAGTCGATCACCTGATAATTAACGACCTATGACCCGCAAAAGCCAGTGATGCATAGGGGCACTATATCCTGTAATGCTGGCGTTCTATAAATGTCTAAGAGACAGCTAACCTAGTTTAACAGGCTTGGTGTTCCACGCAATCATCAACCGCGCTTCGCCAAGCAGTTTGAGCGCAATGGACATGTGCTTCTGGTGATTTCCAGGACGCAAATGACGTCTGTTCAGCATTTTCACGGATCTCAAAGGTGAGCTATGCATTAACCCTAGGCGACAGGTCATTTAGAAAGATAAGCATTTGTAAAATGACAAAACTCCTCAGATCCCTACGAAACAAAAAGTATGATTCTCATTTTTCGAGGAGAGAGAGTAAAGTGGATTCTCAAGGTTTTGTGCCCTCTAAGCAAGATGTCCAGATTGCAAACGTTTCTCGCCGAGGTGATATCATTAACGCCTAAGCACCTACGCCTTAAAGTGCCAGCTTTCGCACCGGCAATAAAAATTTTGATCAGGTGAAGGATAGATCCAAACGCAAGACTTTATTCCTCTAGGCAACACGCCTCTGTGGGTTCTGCTACCTTTAGCGCTTTTGTGATGCTCGTCGGACTGTATCAACCTAATGAAAACACTGAAGGTTTCTTAGAATCTGAATGTTTTATTGTCCTAATGAGTGACCGCGATCACGGATTATTTTAACTTAAAAGCTGGTAATTATAATTAAGATATCATTTTGAAGGGCTGATTTGCAAAACGTAGTTCAATTGGAAAATACCGTTTGCAACAATGCTGTTTTTGTGACGTTCTGAAGTGGCAAGAAAAGTTGAAAGTTACGTATTATACACCAAAACGTGCTTTTCCGGATCGCTGCTTCGAATTTTATGTAACAAAAGTGAACTGTCCATGGTCGCTTTTTTGTTCGAAATTTCCCTAGGTAACACTGTAGCTCTAGTTACATTTGAACCAAATCCTGTCACTACTATTACTTTAAATAGCCACCGTGTATTCAATAGCTCACAGACGACAGTCTACCGACGAACTTACTCGTTGGTTAGGAGGGTCACTGCTGTGAACTCGACGAGCCACAACGTCCCAGTCTTTGGAACTGTCTTCTTCTATATGGTATAAGACTCGCTGTCGAAGGAAATCAGTTACGTTGAAATGCCTCAAACCAGGAAGACGTTCACATAAGGCATGAGCCTGTTCAGTGCGACCAGATCCCGGACCACCTAGTAAAAATTATAGATGAGCATTGTAAATCAGTAGTTTTAGATACCATGAATTCATCCTGACCGAAAGACGCCGAAAGACCTATTGTAAAGTAGCATTTTCAATGGACGATCATAGAAACTTCCATATCCTTATCTAAGAGCAGCGGTATTGATATTTCCTCAGACGGAAAACTGTCTGGTTAGAAATAGGCAGACAACTATGAGATTATGAGCGAAGGCCCGGGGTAAGCTGTAGGCTTTTTTCAATCGTCTAAACAATAGTGTAGCTGTGCTTGGTATATGCTATCCGCCTTCAAAATGTAAAGTGCTGTTCCAGGACTGGGTTGGCTGGAAGCCGAGCCTCGTTTGTGCACCGAGAGATCACGGTGGAGTAGACAGGTTCGACTGCTTGAGTAGTTGCACGCCATCAAGCAGTTGTATATCGGATACAGTGTCTTTGCGTATACACTAGGCCGATTTGTTTTTAAACAAATTGGAAACATCAGCGATTTTAAGGTGATATCCGCTTATCGATTACAGGCCGAGTCTACACAGCAATTGTACAGACGGTTCTCCTACATATGGTTTAGAAACACTACCGTTGCGCACAGGAAGTGTGCAGACAGCCGGATTTCTAACACCGCTGTATTCGTAGTATTAGCAAAACATGGGGAGAGAATTTTGTCGGCAACTCAGGTTAGGCGTAAGGTCCTGGGTGTTATGTTCCAATCTATGGATCAAGTACTGAATTTGAAGAGAATGGGTGACCGAGGTGTGTTTTTCGCATTCTCTCAGACTGCCTGCCTTGCTGTACGCCGTTCACCAAGGTAGTTAGTGTTTTGAAAATCGACTGAGGTTATCAATCAATGATACAGCAAAAAAGGTATGAAAACTTTGATCAGAGGAATGCTTCGTATGCGATTGGTTAGATTGCCGGATTTGGGCCCATGAGATCGTCTCATAAGACGTTTGAAGACGATATGACCCAGGACATTCAAAATCCTTCTCCTTTCATATAGTTTCTGAACTTATCACCATGTGGATGAAGCTACCAAAGCCGGAGGACCTTGGTGCAAGGCTAATGGTTGTAACAACTGAAATGGACTGATATATTAGTTAAAGTCACGGTTAAAGCCATGCTGCTTTTGGAACTGCATTTCTGAAGTTGCTTTGAGCCGTGATAATAACCACAAAACAGTGGGTTTATTTTTTTGAAACATGAGACTAGGACTCCATTTCTCCACCAACAGAATTATCTGATCACCTAAAATGAGTGACCTGAACGTAAAAGACAATCCAACAGGAACAACTATACCATGAAGCATTACATACAATCCATCGTTTTGCGTGCGGGGTTGCAATAAAATTGGATGTTTTTTAACAGTTATCGTAAACGTGGACATATCAGAAGTAAGAAGTCTGCAATCTGTGGCTTCAGGAATTTAAAACTGGTTTCGGCCTATCACGGGCAAAAATCCCAAGAACAGACGCCATTCTTTGCCAGAACCTCATTTGAATCATGAAGCGCAAATGAGCGGTGAGTTCATTGAAGGACCATACGATCATTCGTCGGAATTTTTTCTGTGGTCAGGCAAGGCTAATTATCCGAAAGAGGAGTACTCAAGGTCCGAAAGTGAGTTTTTGTTGTCAGTAGTATGGTTCGCACACGGATGGACGAACGACATTTCCCCGGAAGCGACCGATCACGCGGTTATTGCTGCTCGACAGGTTAAAAACAAAATTTAAGCAAAGTGGTAGCCTGCTACTATCACCCTAATTTTATCTCTGTTTTCATTAGTGCATTATTTCTCTTAGCAACTACGCTCATTCAAACAACCAATCAGTCATTCCAGTAAAACTTTCTCAGAAACTCATCGAGGGTGTTTAAAACATTATGAGATTTCGTATTCACAGGAAGCATAATCGCGCGTAATCACTTACCGAAGAGCAAAATCACCGGGCATGTATATAGATCGGCAACTCGCCCCTTATCAGGAAATTGTGGTACGATACGCGGGATGTTAAATACTGGGGGCTGACCGGGACAACCAGTCATACCGTGAATGACACGATCAGGAGGACGATCAGGAATGGAGCCGGGAGTTGGCCGTGAAGTGGGGCCTTTGAAAAGAATATAACAAGTGACTGTAGTCACTTCAGGTTAAACAGTTCACAGGCATTCTTGACGTCAACTTCTTAAGTGAACGGGCCAGAAATACATGACCAGCAGGCATTTTCGAAGTCACAAAATCCAAAAAGCGATCCACAAATTTGAAAGTATTTATAACAACGTTATCCCTCCGAGCAAAGCGTTTTTCTGTTAAGCAGACTTCAAAAACTTATCAAGGTGTCCTCAGCAGAAGGTCAAAGCGGAAAAAGTAGTGGAAGGTTGGTACTCCCAATTGTACTGCTATTTCAAAGTTCAGAAGGATCAAACGTTCTTCCCAAGCTCACTGCTTTCTTAACAACTGTGCTTGCATACTAAGTTCAACAAGGATTCTGGATTCTACAAAAGTCTTTGTTGATGAAGTCCTACTCCTGCTTTCTCATACAGAAGGTTTTCTCACTAAACTGAGAGGACAAAAGCGAATGTCTGGCGCTCCACCGAATTGACCGATCCTTGTTAATCAGGCTGGGAGAGGTGAATACCAACCGTGAGCAGCGTGCAAAGACTGCATCTGCATGCTCGCTGGTAACTGTGGGAAAGGGTACAATAAGCACCACGGTTACCTTGCCTCGTCCAAATGGTGTATAAATTGGTCAATCATCATCGGTTTCCAGCGGGCTGCGGATCCCGCCCTTCGTCCTGCTGCCCTGCAGGTTAAACTGTGTAGAGCTAATGGCTCCGGTTTGTGGACTCCTAAGAAAATCGCCTGCTTTGGATTGAGCAACTTAGCAATATTGAGACCTCAGATCGAACTTTTTGTCGTCTGACGACCTCTCAAGTTTCTCCATCATTGCAAGATCATGTCCTCGCTCACCACCGCCACCGTCGGAATCTATCATGCCTCCCTCTCTCGTCCAAGTCATTTTGTCTGGCAGTCACTACGATCCACCACAGAGAATCGGCACCGGCTATGACTAGATTCCCGACAGAACCGTTTCATCTATGGCCGCCGCATCACTGACCTCATTTTCCACTAGGCTCGCATGTGATTCAAACTGGCTAGTTTTAACGTGTATGTGGTTACGCAAATCAGACAACAATTTAGCTAAGATCGTACACTAGAATCGCCCTCAATTGAAATCTGCTGCTTCTCAGAGACGAAAATACAAGACGCAGTATATCCGACCAGATTGACCCTTCCATCTAACCCAAACTCCCAGTTCCACTTACGACAACCAGGGACCCGAAAGCTGCTGCAGCCTGCCAGGCTGGTGTTGGAATATTTTATGCCGCGGCGCTGAGGTGGATTCCCGTTAATAGCCAACTTTGCGCAATGCAGCTCTGAGGCTCCTATAGAACGACCAGGCATCGAGACCGCACACGCGGTCTATTCGTCATTTCCGTTTACGTCCCGAAAGATTTCAGCAGCTTGATGTGTTCTTGAGGACAGCTCACCGAACAGATATTATTTTCGCCGGGGACCTTAATGCGCGCGTCGGTCGCCTGAGAGCGAACGTTGCCTAGATAGCAATTTTGGACTCGTTTCTTATCACTCGGACAATGAGGAGAGACTTCTGACACTGTGCGGTGATCATCAACGTTTTTCTAGCAAGCACTAACTTCCGCCATTCCAAACGAAGCATCACCACCTGACGCCCCCCAACCATGCAAAGGAATGGCCTCAAACTGACCATTCAGCGACTGCTTACCGATGGTGCGCCAGGGCGCTAAATTGTCACCCTTACTGATCAACCTACCTTGGCTCTGATAATGTATTATTCTGCGCTACTTTACGCTTGTGATTTCGACGCTCTAATCAATTAAACCGTCCTCGTCTACATACCAGTAATCTGAGCTATCCCCTAATGGTAGAAGCCTATCAGGCTATGTTGGGAAAAACACGGGAATCCACTACTTCACCTGATATACTGGGAACACCCGAAAGAAGCCGCACTAAAAAATGACGTGGCCACAGTGTTTGTTTTCTTCGAACCTTTTGTTACCAGTTAGTAATCGAGGGCAGATTTCCGCTAACACAAGACACAAAGAAACATGCTGTGGACTTCGATCGCGCCTGAAGAGCAGTCTGCTTGTTGACTGCGAGAGCCATTGGTCAGGTGGCATCGAGATGAAAGCAGCCTCCGACTATGGCAACTCAATAAAGCTCTTTCAGCTTATTCGCCCCAATGGGCCGTGGAAATCAAGTGTCAGCGAAACGATTCACGGGACTGATGGAAAATCAGTAACCATCTTGTCGCGTGCACTGGACCGTTTGACTGGCCACCGGCTGCTTCTACTTCATTCAGTACTTATACACACTCGCTGTGCCCAGCGTCAGACGGTCCGCCGTCAGAAGCGGAAGTTCGAGAGGATTCCAAACTCTCAAACGACACAAAACATTTGGATCAGATGGTATCCCTCCTTCTCTTTTTAAAGATGCAGAGTTGATTTTATTGACTTCACTGACACCCTTATTCTCAAAAATCGAGACAGGAAAAAATAAAATCCGCATCTCAGAGAGAATCGACGCTTGTACCTATTTTTGAAAAATTATGTCGCACAATGTATTTCATCTGCTGAGGAATCATTTTGACCCCCGTCGCTTCGAAACTTCTAGCGCCAGTTGTCCCCCGTAGGCTTGCCTCATTTCGCGAACCCCAATGTCATGAAGAACAACCAGGGTTCCCTCCTGGCCGAAGTCGCGCGGACCGGATCTCACCCCTCCGCCTACGGCCTGGGCACTGTCTTGTTCACCAAAGACAAACCGTCGTCGTGGTCTTGGATATCAGTGCCGCCTTTGATTTCGTCAACAGGTCAGCCCTGTGCAACCGTATGCTGGGGAACAAAGTGCTTGAGAAGTACGCTTCCACTGTGAATGGAAGATATGGGTTTATGGGCAACTTCCCCGGCCCTTCGCTGTCTCCAGCAATGTTCGGCAAGGATATCCTACCTCGTCGCAATGGACGATCTGCTCCACAGGGCTTTCGATAGCATTGCAAACTGTGGTGTGGAACTTTTACCGGATTTCAGAGTTGCTGACTTAGATTGAGCTGACGACATCGCCTTGTTGGGAGAAAACTCTCAGGTCGTCCAAGTTGCTGTAAGCCACTTGGCCGCCGAAGTCACCATGTATGATACTGACTTTGCTCCCTACAAGTCCAAAGTGTTCCTCCAAGGCTGACAGAGAGATCCTCTTGCAATCATTCTTTGTGAGGAACGTTTGGAAAGAGTTAACAGCTTCGTGTACCTAGGAAGCTCCACTTCTTCTGAGGGGAATGTCGTACATGAGATCTTAATACGCACTCTTGGGACTCGCCTGGTCCTTGGTAATCCCAGACACCTTTCTTCGAAAGGCAGATACTACAGACCTGCAGTTCGTTCAGTGGTGCTTTACGGATGTGAAAGCTGGCCATTTCTAGGAGACCCACGCCGGTTGACCGATCTTGATCACCGGTGTCTAAGGTCGCTCGCACGGGTATGGCAAAAACAACACGTAAGTAATGACGAAGTGCGGAGAACAGTATTTGAAATTAACTCTGCACCGTTGAAAAGAATTGTTTTCTGGGTCACGTCTTGCGAATACCCACCCAGAGCCTGCCTCATCGCACTTTATTCGGGCTTGCTGGACAAGATTTAAAACGACGGCGTAGTGGACAGCCGACGACTTGGGAAACGAGTTTAATAGATTTACCTCTAGCTTGGCTGCAGTAGGATTTTGTTATATACCGGGTTGGAGCAGAAACGATACCGAAAACCACCGGTAAGAGACCCTGGCAGATATGACTCGGAACCGGAATCAATGGCATCAATAGTGTTTGGAATGCTGTGGTGGTTCCACATATTTCCCGTTCCATGTATATTAACGAGGAAAAACAACTGAAAGCACAAGATACCATGTGTGGTAAAACCTCCAGAAAAGTTTCTAATCTACCAGTTTTCCATCCCTCGCTTTGCCCATTTGGTACCATTAGTATCACCACTGTTACATGGTCTTTCCGGCAGGGTATCAGTATAATTGTATATAGATATGTACATATGTAGGAAGACTCAGTGTGTGGTCAGGTTAGCAGCGCGATTGCACATGACACAAAAATTGGGTGTCAGGAGCTACACTAGTCAAAAATATTTTGCCAGTGGCGATTAAATGAAGCGGCTTTGACTGCATGCTGTGGACAAGAGCTTACTTTATTCCCGCTTAGATCGCTACATGTACGCGATTCAATTTACTGTCCGTCTCGCTGAAGAGAACGAAACCAACATCTTCCGCTCACTGTGCAACGAGTAGCGTGTATTTCTCTTTATATTTGTTGTTAAGAGAACGCTACCTACATCACCCGGCCACGCCCAAAATGCAGAATACTTAAGACAAAACATACAGGGTGCAAATTGAACGATGGAATGAAAATTAAAAATATCAGTTCAATAAGAATAAGCAATGTCGGCGCACCGAAAACAGAAACGAAATCTAGAGTTTAAGTTTTTAGGAGACACACCTGTGACTTTGCCGGATAGAACATATTCGCAGACAGTCAACATATCTCTTGCAATATGCTCCGGTTTGATTTCTCCGTCAATCTGCCACGGAGAAATTCGATCGGTAACAACGGCGTGAAATGAAGAATTAACATACCACTCGCAGTTTCCCGTCGTTATCTATACACTTGCATACCGGAAGCGTCTTCAACTTGAACAAACATATTCGATTGTCTATTGCATCTGGAGTGTTGTCTTTCCAGAATTCATCTGGTTGTTCCCTTTCTTTTAGTTGGTATTTGCAGAATTCTTCAGCTGCATCAATCAAAAATACACATGCTAAGCGATCCAAACCGACCTGAGGGATTGGGTAATTGGATGTCACAAATCATGATTGACAAGCTATCATTGGCCAACTCCAAATGAAAGCGTATACGGTTGTCATTTCTCAGTGACATGAAAAGAATAGTAAATGATATAAAAGGAACAACTGGTATCGTTCATGAAGGATGATTGAACGCACGTATCAGAGGTACGCAGCGCACTGAATCAAAGCAGTAAAGTCGATCAATGAATTCGATTGAAGCGGCTTTGTATTTGTATGCATAGCCATATCATTAGAAAGGACCACTTACATTGCTGCTTTGCACAGAATCATTGGATCCTTGTTAATTCATAAGACTATTGGTTAGTAAAATAAACCGGAATAAATCCAGTTCGGAAAGCATAACAGGGTTCGGCATGATAATGCGGCGTTCCGGTTGCGCCTATGTCAGAAGAGTGTTACAACTTCGCAAAGCCTTTCAATCGTAAACTAATGTCCTAAACATAGAAAACACGTTGATATCCATCTTCTTTAACTGCTAATTATGAAAACAATTCTGTCCGTTTGTTTGTATGCCTAAATAAAAAACTGACCTCAAGTAAGTTTAGGACTGAATTCCGTCGCAACACTGACTTTCAAATATCGAACTCAAGTATCAATTACTTTTGTAGATGGAAGACTTATAAAGACTATAAGAAATTCCAGCTGGGGTAAAATTACTTTAACTTTTTACTTCCTTTATTAATGAAATAACAATGTACATCATTTTTCAGAAAAGGGAAAGCGGCAAACAGAGGGCTGCCAAGTAGAGAAGTTGACGGGCGGTTGGAGGATTCGAACCCTCAATTTCACGTCCAAACATCACGGCCTTATCCACTTGGCCACCCACAAATTATACATTGCACGGCATCCTGCAAACTGCAGCATCTACGCAGTCCCTTTAATATTCATAACGAACTAGGAAATGGAGCAAATCGGAAGATAACTTCCCAGTTATAATTAAACGATACGTTACTGCCGAAGAATTTGAGCAACTAGCTTCAGACTTTTGCATTAACTTCTTTCAAAGTCACTTCACAGTGTTTTATAAGAGCTTACAGGGAAATTAAAAAATACCCATATAGGACATTCATTCACATTTGGCTGGATTCAAGCCATTAGTTGGGTGTATACGACTTTGGTTGTTAAGGGAAAATCCTCTGAACATGAAACCTGAAAACCTAGCGGAATGTGGGAATGACGCGTTTCAGGAAAAAAGTTTGTCCAGGGATCGTAGTTTGTAACCATAGAGACTAAATAAAAATACTGAACAGAAATCATTCCTTATATAACCCTAAGCGAACAGGGTGAAGACCTCTTCAACAATTAGGAAAATCTACACCAATCAAGGTGTAAAGTGAATTTCTGTCGATAAATAGAAGCGTTTTTTGTAAGGCGAAATTACACGCAGTATTCATGTGAACGACGAACTCAAGGTCATCTAGAAGAGCCCCATTTGTCACGACAACACTGCAATTGTAAACTTTCTGAATGCTTCGTCTTGGATAACAGGGTCAGATTGGAAGCACATAGAGACTGATATTTCACCGTAAACCAACACTGGTTTGCAATAAACAAACCTGTTCTGTATTTCATGTACATGTTGAAGACAAGAATCATGTTAATACAAGGCGATAACTTTCTTTAAGCTACCGTCACAAGATATGCCAGAAATCCTAACAATCCATTCACAGAATATATTTAAAACATTTCACTCCTGGTGGAATTGATGTTTTTTAAGATGGATAAAGTAAAAAACGAGAAAAGCAAGCGGATAATCGACCTATTCGTAGTTCGTCTTCTACCTGCTATATAGCATTTTCATTTGCTGACAAAAGCCGGCCACTGATAAATCTAGAAACAAGATTTGACTAACTCCAGGCAGGTCTCAATGGCATTGAACAGGAGATATTTCGAGGCAAAGGTTTCTCCCTCCGGAGTGGTTGCAGAGAAAACCATAATCTTTTGCTAGCACCCAGAACCACTGTTTTCACTGCCATGCATTTCCAACGAAGGGTTATGAAATAGTTCAGTCACAGTGAATATTTGTCAAGTATATATATATATATATATATATACCGAAATCCAGAAAACTACAGAATGACCGAATTGAACGCTCAGGAGAACCAACTAATCAAAACAAGTCCTTGATTTCCCCTATTCAATTTAAATAAAACTATACACTTATTAGTAATATGCTACCAACTGAGCACAACGCCATAGATTGCTGAACGGTTTTCATCATTTAACTATTAACATATGTTAATTAATCATTTGGTAGTAAAGTTCATTCAGATGCGAGATTCGTTGGTCCGTTTACAAATTACCTGATTCTTTAGATCATCGTATTGCTGTTCGGTCCTGGGAAATCCGTCGACGATAAAACCCGCGGCATCAGAATGTTGATTAAAATTCCATATTAATGATTCCATGACCATTTCCTGAAACAGAATGACAACAATAAAACAGCTCACATGAGGTAAAAGCTCTCCGGAATTGATTTTCAATTGGGAATCTGCCCAACGTGAAGTTTTACGCTGTGCCTCCAACTTTGCTCGATTACGCAACAGTTCACCCATATGTAAATGTATAAATGTTGGGTAATGGTTGATTAAACCATGGGAATATCTTGATTTGTTTACCCCGGGTCCAGCAAGAACACAGATAATGGAAGCATTTGGGCGGATTTTGACGCGTATTGTATCTATGCCCGGTTGTGGATCATATCTGGACAAATTTTCCATCCCTACTCTTACATGAGAAATAAAATAAGTTAACTCACCTCTGTGAGGACTCATTGACTTTGGAGATGACTGCTGCGTTTCAATGAATAAATCCCACCGAACTCCCGAAATGCCTTTCTTCTTTATTTTTTCTAGACATTCTTGCAAATAATTCAGATGATCCTCTGGTCGGTGATACATCAGACCCGTCATGAGACACTGTGATAAAATAGGCGATTGCTTTCACGCATATTGTAGTTCATTAGATGAGATATATTTGATACACGCAACTATCATGAAAACACAACTGGGATAGGCACAGTCTGACGTAATGAGAAAAATTAATAGCGAGTTTCAGGAACACAACTGTGGTTGAAACATG
>LUCM01009433.1:0-21292 GCA_008360955.1 Fasciolopsis buskii
TCACTACTGTTTCTGCTGTATATCAACGACATTTGTCACATCGTTAGGCAGACGATATAAAAATTGTATACAAGTTTCCCCTCGCGACAATGTGAAAAAGGATCTACTACTGCTTGACTCATGATGCGCAGCTTGGTAAACGAAATTCTCGGCTCACAAAAACAGCATACTCGCATACAAATGCCACCTTCCCACAAGAATCTTTGAGATCAAACAAGAAGTCATTCCTTCCTCTCGCACTGTCAGCCACTGACCCATTACACATTCCACCTTTAATAGGTAATTTTCCGTCCGCACTGCAAAGCCAGGGTTGCTGCGAAAATGCCTCATCTATTTTCTGGCTGGCTCAGCTACACCGAAAGCCGGCGGCTTGCCGCCCAGTAAAAACTGACATGTTGGGTCGATGTTTTTAACATGCAACAGGCCTTGAATACTCCACTTTCGTCCGCACTGCTGGGTTTGTCAAGAAATATCAGAAGGTTCGTTAGGCATGACTGGTTCCCGACAGACCCACGACTCGCCAAAGTTCAAATTTCGTTCAGTATTCCCAGATAGCTTTCGGCTCATATCAGCCGTATTTCCAGAAATCGTCTCACAGCTTGCACTACGGATGTGCGTCCAACTCATCCCGGCCAGGTCCAAGGAAGTCTTGCAGGAAGGAACATTCATTCCGATGGTGAGAATCTATAGTGAACAATGAATAACCAAAATCGGCAGTGTTAGATACCTAAGCAAACTAATTATGTCATCGAAAGCTAGTATTCGAAAGATATTCGCTGCTCAATGCACTGGGCTGCAGGTGATTTTGCTCATGTGCTGAAATTTTAAATGGGTTTGGGCAAATGCAAGAAGCAACTTTGGCTTCTCTTCCCGCAGACAGCCGAAGCCGTGCTTTTTCCAGCTCTTCTTGGCTTCCTAGTCTTCTTTAATTCCAACAACCGTCGACCATCACCCTTGAATCAGTAAAAATTCAGTTTACGTAAGATCGTTTCTGAATTTCGAAAAAACTCTAGAAGGCTTGACTTGTTGCTCTTTCATTTTATTCCTCAGAACTGATTAACATAGGAAACCATCTGTTGCCAGATATTGGGCTCCATCGCCTTAAAAGTTTAGTTGGATTTCGATGAAATTTAATCGAACGTGCAGCCAGAAGAAGCTTTCAGTACTACTTCGCAGCTTCTATTTTCTATCCTATTTTCTTCCTTAATTAGATTTCGCCTGTCGGATTTGATGCTAAATTTCAGTGATCTTAACAACGGACGCTTTGATCAAAGCACTGGCAGCTCTATTTCTACCGTTCGGACAACTTGGCCTTATGGCTTGGGCTTTCTGACTGGAACCTGCACTCGCCCTGCAATCGTTGACTGCGTGAAGAGGCGAAATCCATTATGTATTCTCAATCCTTCTTTAGTGTTGTCATCAAAATATAGAATGTGTTAGGTTTTAGGGAAGCTAACCAGCAGCTAAAATATAGTGCCGCCTTCTTTAGTCTCATTGAAATGATCGGCAAAAGCCAGTTAACTAGGCTGCTGGCTGTGGCTAAGTTAGGTATCCCCAGAACGCCAAAGCTGCCTCGACATATGAGAACGTTGGCGGAAAATCAAAAACCGTTGGCCCATTCCTGACCTGCATGTGGCTTCCAGAGGTGCCGTTTGGGATGCGGAGAATTCCCTGTGCGTCGTGTCCGGAGCGTCTTGATGGACCCATCGAGGACGAGTTGAGCTTTGGAAGGTGTATGAACCGAAATCCATCAAACCGCTTGTAATAAAAATAAACTAAAGGTTTGCAATGTAGTTGTGGCAAAGGTCGACAGGGCCAGGAAGGTTAATGCATTAGGGATGCCCTCGCTCCAACAAGATTTGCTGTTGTCATCTAGTTATGCATTTCCTTGCGATAGGTAAATCAGAGGAAGACGCTAGAGAGTTCAGCTTCCGCCACCTCCCACCAGCTTGGCGTGCCAGTACTGTCCGCTGATGAGATCCAGGACGCTAATTTACTTCACCCTGCTCTATGACACCTTTCAAGAAAGAAACGGCGATACGTAACAGCGGCAAAAGTCATTCGCCGCAGTGCTCGCCCAGTTTTGTGCCGACTGTAAATCCGGCGCAGGCTGCTTATTTGACACTGGCGTTAAAGACCAATTTTCTAGCCCTAATGTACCGCTACTTACTTGGGGGTGGCATCAAAAATGTTGGGATTACACTGGGTTTTTTTGATCTCGAGAGCACAACAAGCCACAATTAGTATCGGTTTGTTACATCACTTTACTCTTTCACTAAATGCTTTAAGCCAGTAATTCGCCAATCATTATGCCAAAAGACTTGTTAACAGTGCTTTCTTCTACTCCAAACCGAACAGCAACATGCCACACAAACCAACTACTGTTTAAATAGTTCATGAAGCCATCGACTTATTCTCACGGGTTCTATGCTCCGTGAGACGGTCATCACCTTCAATCAGAGGCGCCGAGCATATAGTCACCTCAACTGGTTCGCCCGGAAATTTTAAGGCGCTTCGGGTTTCACCCGTTAAGGTAAAAGTTGCACTTACGTACCAGAAATATGCAACATCCATCTACCTGATAGACCTGGGGTGCTCCACTACATATGGTCCAAATATTTCGAGCTACTGGAGGCTTAGTTGTGACTACGAAAACCCGAGCGATGTCACTATTGCGGATGGACGTCCAATCCCATACATCCCGGATGATAAGGCCATACAAGCGGCACTGGTGTGACTTCGAAAACAAACCTGGTATGTGCGTACCACCAGATCCACACAGCAGGGTGTCATATGCCAAAAAATTACTTAGTAACGCGAATGTCGTTAAGTTTGCGTGCAGCTGCTCAAGCCTAGGGGAGTTTTACCCAGGGGATGTCTAGTGACTCTGATTTTGCTTCCGCTTAAGGTGGCTATATTTTCGTTGCTGTTAAGTCCCACGAAGACCCTAAAAACTGCACGTTTCAATTTTTCCAGCAACTAACGCTTCACAGCATGACCATAGATGCAAACTAGACCATTTTTGCGGGCGTGTCGCGTGACGCTTCGAATTGAAGGAAGCGTAGAAAGTTTGGCCAAGAACTAGAAAGAGCAAATGAAAATTACTGGTGAAACCTAAACTGGAATTAATCGAGGCCATGCATATAGAGTCAACAAGAATAGGAAAACAGAGTAGAAGTATGTGCAAAGTTTATTTTCTGCCCTCGGGTTTATATACCCTGATTGCTGGAATAAGTTCCTTTCAATCGTCTTTGCGGAATATTTCGATTTGATGGGTGCTTGTGGCTACCGTTCTCGCTGATTGCTTGATCAAGCAGGCCAGCTTGAATCTACACCAGACTGCACCCATGACTTTCATGGACAACCCGCCGGGTTCCTCGCCGTGAGAAGAAAACGCAAAGCATCCCCGAATTTCTTTTCTTCAGTTCTTTTAGGCAGTTCATCGTTTTATCTACATGTTCAGCTACTTTGACGGTCTACATCATTCGCTGTACGCACTTTGTGCAATCCGTAGCGGATTAAATCATAAATCTAAAAGATAGCCCAGGAAAATCGTCGGAAGAGGTATCAACCACCCTCTTTTCTGTCGAAAATGGTTTGCGTTTGACCAAAATGTCACCTTGTTTCGATCGGGTATCGGCTTACTTAAAAGCACTGATGCTTCTGACGGGGCCATAGGCCGTGCTGTGCAGGAAGGCTTCAGAATGACAACCGCTTGCCGTCTTAAACCATCTGCTCCATATTGCATAGGGATACCCGACATCTGGTGCTGGAATATTGAAAGCTTGTAGCGTTGTATAACGCTTCTGAAGTTCCATGGGAAGGGTCCACAGTTCAACGCCTTTAGAAACCATAAGCCACCGGTTTACATATTTCATAAGCAACCTGAAAGCATCCACCACATCAGCTGTGACATGTATATCCGTTTACGCAGTATTTTCCGTGACGTTTGAACATTTTTGCCCCCACCATCTTTGTGCTGGACCCATTTGGCTCATGCAAATGGCAAATCCTTTCGGTCGCAGGCCACAGATCCAAAGGTGGTGGTCGCAGCCAAAATTTCGTAAGCGACGTGGCGGACATGGATGAGAATGCATTGCCCATTGGCACCAGGTTCTCTTCATTGGCCTCCTCTGGCTCTCCAGCTATTTGCACCATCTTGTCTCGTCTGCGCCCCGTTGGCGTTTTCTTGGCGTTCAAGCAGCTGTGATCTGCTGCATGGATTTTTGCACTCTGTAGTACACGTCACAACCAATCTGGCTACTGGGTGATTGCCTGGGGCGAGATGCAAAAGGTTGTCCGCCAGCAGGCTTGCACTTGTGTTCGCTGCCAAAAGGCCGAAGCAAGCAATAGTATCATAGCTCCGGTTGGTCAGTTAGCGGACGTTGCAGCATTTTAACGTAGACATCGCAGGTCCCCTCAGTTCCCAAAACAGATCCAGTATGGCCCCACTATAGCTGATCGATTCACCTACTAACCAGAACAAGTTCCTTTTTTTACCCAGAAACGGATGTCTTGGTGTTTGCGTTTATGAAAAGACTGGTTCCCTTATCTTCTCAAAGCAATGACCAATTGCTGCGCATAAGTTGAACCTGGGCCAGCCAGAGGTAACCTCCTTACATTGGCCCCTTAATAGATCGCGTAAGGTTTTTCATCATCCCTTGACTAACGGTGGAATAGGGTGATATTACCGGCAGTTCAAAGTCTCGCATGCTGCTTCTGACGGCCCTAAATGGGCACTGGCTTCCTCAATAGTTCTTCTTGGTTGCAGCCAGCCTCTGTATTTGATTATGGTCATTGAGTTCACATACTGCAGGGAAAACCGCCTTCATGGAGGCTGCTTTGCGGAGGAAAGAGTGATCAACGAAGATGGGATCTCGTGCTGCCACCAGCACGGGATTAGAGATACTTGACATGTGCACAACCCGGATGAAGTTATGAACTCCAGAGCTGTCTACTTGTGTTAATCACCAGGAGATAGCACTAGGACCTCAGTGAAACTCCCTCATGAGGGCTGACTGAAAGTGATAGGACGAAGCTATCGCCTTTCTGCAACTGAAAGACGTACCAATGACGCGAATGCGGGCATCTCAGGAGCGCCAATCAGGCAAAACAGCAAGTGACCGAAGAAGGGTCAACGGCTGTTACATGGAGCCGCCACCTGACCCTCTCCAGCAACCCAACCTCATTATCTGGCCCGGGTTAAATAGTAGCATCACTCTGCACGAAGTAATCCGCTCAGGTAACTCAATGACTCTGGTGACTGGTGGAGGCCTCTCATGTTTATGTCCACCAGCATTTATTTGATCGAGGCAAATGGGCGGGTGAAGATGCTTGGAAAACAAAAATATCATTCCATGTTCAGTGCGTCTTTGGAATACCCGGTGGTTTCCGCCAGCTGCGTTTTCAGTGGTGGGTAACCTACTTATATATTTTTGTTGCATGTCGCACAGGATTTGCCAAATAGTCTGGAGATTTGCATCTTGGAGGTTATGGGACTTTGCGCTTGCTGTTTTCGTCGATATCGGCCAAAATCAATAACACAAACCGCCCTACTAAGATAATCGAGCGACTTACAAATCAATGAAACAGCGTTAGGAGGTTTGCTTGCATATCGGCATCAAGGATTTACGGGTGTTGGGTTTCACAGCTTCCCATTTTCATCCATCGCTTACGGCTCCGGCGCAGAAGAGCAAAAATGGTGCCAAAGTCTATACATTTTTGAGCTGTAGCATAAATGCCCTCATGTCCTTTTGGGCTACTCGCACGATTAATTACTTCTAAGTCCGCAACTGGGATCACGATCGGACGGCCGTCCGTTCTTTTCGTTCCAGACCGTTCGATTCCGCTTGGACACAAGCAGTTATTCCGTGCTTTGGCTACCGCCGTTTCGGCTCCTCTGAGATTATCCACTTCCAGAAACCTAATGTCCAGTTCAACCGACCCCCAATCCAAAGATTCACGTGCATTTGTTTGTACTGTCCTCTGCTTGCCTGTGACCAAAGTTCATTTTACCCAAGTTTTACATAGCAAACTCACAAAGGAAATTTTTATTGGTATCTGGTATGAGCCAAGGTTCTGCATACATCCCACTACTCTTCTACTCATCAATGGCTGAGGCCCAGTATCTATCGTGAGGTTTCATTGTGATCTGAAAATTCAGCAACAAACTGATGCTTCCGAAAAACGCCTTTCGAAAGAGTGCACTTGACACTGCATTAATTGTGTTCACAAGTCCCACCTTTTTCCGAGTCTACCTCCAACTTTGGACCTTGCAATAATTTGAAAATTCAAAGTTACCCGGTGAACTTATGCAATTACACAATTCAATCCAGTGACGCTTGCCACAGCCAACTGTGCCCTCAAATTTTGGCTTTTTATGCAGTGTGTGCGTTCATTATACTGTTTACCAAACCCTACCTTCCTCAAGAAACTGTCCCTAAATTCCCCTTCCCTTGTTTTCATGCGTTTCTTTCTCGCTGCACGTTATTGCATATGTCACATCCGTTTGGCGTTAATGGCCATCACTCACAAGCATCACCGCTTGAGGAAATCTACCCATAAGGCTGACAACCCGTTCTTTTTGCTGCGTGCACATGGCGGCCCACGGGGTGTCGACAGAGCCATTAAAACGTATTGGTGAGACGTTTTTACAAATTTTTATCTCCGGGGCGACTGTTCCGTAACATTTGTGTCCTTGTCAGGCACATACTTTCCAACGTGTCTATTTTTTGTTGCTTTATAGGCTCTCCTTCCCTTGTAAATGAGGGTTTCCGATTGATTTTTCCTCATTGTCAGCACGCCATAACCATGCACACTCTATATGTCTTGGCACTGCCTGAGAAATAAATTATTAGTATTATTATTAGCAAAGTTAACCATCCGGCTACAGAGAAAATCTTGGCTAGGCTCTATTGGAGCCGTTAGGGCGGGATGGGAAACTGATATTTGTAAAGTGAGGCATCAGTAGAGGGTGAGATAGGAAGTGACCTGAAACGGCTATATGACGATGAATTTCAGTGTATAGTCGAAGGCCTGGAAGAGATTTCTTAGGAAACTTAACTAGTAACGGAGCCGATACGAGGAAATATGGGCAAAAATTTGGAGATTTGTGGCGCTGCTACCTTGGAAAAATCGGCCGCCGGGTCTATCAGGCGATAAAACCATAGAGACGGGAAGACTGATTTACGCAAGTAAGAGTATGAGAAAGAAAGAAAGAAACATTAAAAGAAGCTATAACAGAGCCCGCAAGAAAAAAGCGAAATTAATTGGGGCAAATCAAGAAGCAGTTTGATATTAACCGCATCACCAGGATTTGCGCTTCAGGTATGAGGAGGAGTCTAAAGTTGTGCGCGACTGGATTGCTAAATCTTTCATCTTCTACCATTCTGCTTCCTTTATTAGGGAAATAATAGTGTAAACGACCTTTCAGAATAGGGCTGCGGCCAGCAGAGGGCTGCCAAGTGGAAAAGTTGACCGGCGGTGGGGGGATTTGAGCCCGGAACCTTCACGTTCGAACGTCACGACTTTATACTTTTGGCCACCGCCTATTCAGCAAATACAAACTTCGAGGTCCATATCTTGCCACTCCCTCGGCGGTGGTATTATGCAAATTTCTTCCGAGAATGATCGTTGTGTCGGCGAAAATTCTTTTGGTTTAGCTACAATACGCTGATTGAGGTACATTGTATTGGCTTTTTTATCTAACAAAAAAATCACACACATTCTGGCTGACTGTGTCACATTTTCAGTTCTGCTGCCGTCGCCTCCTCAGTTTGAGGGATTCGTTTTTTACTTTACTCGCTTTCTGCCGCTATTTCCGGCCGCATGTACTAGTAATCAAACGTCCCCCAAAGTTTACTCTCGCTTCTGCCTAGCTATGCATGTACACTACGGATTTTACACCACGCTGAAGGGACCCATTCGCACCGGTTGGCTATTAAATGGACTCCGCCAGTCAAATTGCATGTGTAGTTCTTGCTGGGCAATAAGGCGCTCTCTTTTCTCAAAATCACCGGATAAGTTTCTTACATTCGTTCTCGGGTGTCTGTTCATACTTTATTACTTTCATTCAAGAATCACAGCTGAATTCACATGATGCAGTTGCCCTAATATCCAACCAAAGGTTTGATGTATACAGATTGGTCAGATATTATAGCGCCAAGAAATCCGGTCACATATATGAAACAAGTCTGAACCAATATATTCATATTTATTTTCTAGTACTAATTGCGAAGCCGATCATTATCGTCCTAAGTACTTTGAGCACAAGGGTACAACTATACAAAGCATGTGCAAGGCTCCTTCCAGGCATGAACTGATATTTTGCCCCTTTTGACTCTTTTCCATTTATCCTGATCCCGTTGTCGGTGACTTCAAAGACGCCTTGACACTCACCTTTGGTGTGGTTGATCTGTCGATCAATCAATTTCCATGAATTGGGGTAACTCCGGTTTAAACATAATTATTAACAACAAACCCGAGATATTGTTCTTTTAAATACATGCTCCAGTGTCAATCAGTGTTTACTGTTTGCTAATCCTAAAACCTAAAAATTGTTTCCCAACAGCGCTCCAATCCCCCAAGGAGTCTAGCTGAATCAAATATGAGAGCGCAATTTCTCCAGCAGCTTCATTCCTTTCATTCCAAATTCTCTTTCTCTTAAAATCTCGTGACTTTCTTATGAATTTCTAAATAGCGATGGCAATCCTTTCGCAGATACGTTTAATCTTATTTTTGATCTTTGTCTCTCAGAGACAACTTTCTGTAACAGCTGTGTTGCTTTATCAACACTGACGGCCTTAGAGAGGAAGAAGGACCGTTTCTATACACCGCTGGATGCCAAGAAAATTTAATGTTCTTCCATCCATAATACCAAAGGAAGTGAAACAAATGAACTCGTTTAATGCGTGACACCTCCTGGCTAGCTACGACGGCAGGCGCATCTGGCAATGAGTTTCGCTTTTGCGTGAAAGGAAAACAAAACCAGTAGCTTTACTGCAGACGTAGAAAGTATCAACAAAGTCTTCACCTATTCATGTGGTGACTCTGAAGCTTTATGTTTCTTGGATGAATGCGCTAATGTGAGGCACTTTTCCAAGGAGAGATTTTTCAAACATTTTCGTCCAGCCAAAATAAACCGTTCTACAGGTTATGATAGTATGTCTTCACCCCTCATAAATTATCGCGCGGCTTCGTTCACCGACGCATTTAACCCAATTCTTAGTATCTCCTTACGCAAACGTTTCATTCTCGAGTGTTGGAAACTAGTAACCTCTGTATCTTCCACCAAATCGGGTGCATTATTAATTCAAAACAGTCGCTTTCGTTCGTCATTGCGTTCATTTTCTTACTGCAGTCCGACTTGGTAATGAGAGCAATACCGGATCCATTATCTGGTTGGGTTCGTAGTTTTTATACGTTTTAAGATCTCAGGAGCAACCAGTCTTGGATTTACTTGTTTTTTGTGAGTTGCAATACCCGTGCAAAATCATGCCACCATTCATGCCTCTCGATGCATTCAAGAAATGTGCCAACACATATATTTGCCTCTCGTCTTGATATTTGTAACGAGTTGACGTGATAGGACTCGGGTTTCCTTAAACCCTCCAGAAAAAGCCGGAATCAAATCCGACAGTTGACTAAACGGACTACCAAATTCAACCTCCATATATATTTGTTTAGTTTTGGTAGATGGGCAACAGAATTTTGGTCCTAATGACAGGACTTAAAGCAAATTCTTATCAAGGCTTACAGCAGATAGGTTGTTGACGAATCTTTTCGAATCCGGCTGGAAATCGATACTAAATTTTTCTTGATTGACGTTTTTCCAAACCAAGGCCGAAGTCGCTCCAACTGTTTTCCCCTAATGGATAAACGTAAGTGATGAAGCTCTTCCTTCCTCTTCAGCCAGTATATCGAAGACTGGTGCCGATTTAACAAAATTTTGCTCCGATTCTCTTGCTCAAGTGGTTACAGTGTCTCGCTCGTTCAGGGATTGGCGACGGAAGGACACGTTATCAAAGTTGCCTAGGGAGCCCCTCAAGGCAGCGTGACATAATTTAGGATAATTTGACTTGTAGATAAACTCATCAAAAACAGACACGAGCGTTGGCCAGGGTCAATTTCGTACAAAACCTAAGGTAACTGTGAAGCTCAGGAGGTAATATTAATCATTGGTTCGCCTCAAACGTTTGAAAAATCCGATAAAACAAACTGATAACAATGCAACTTGGTAAACAAGCTCGTTTTTCCTTCAAAAGTGCCACTTAAGCGGAATTTATGCAAGGGAGACCGTCAAATTTAGCCAGTGGAATATTGTTTGCTACACAGTTAAAAACTGTATTATCATCTAAAGCGATCATGTGCTTCCAGCTGAAGAACGGGTTGCTAAATTCAGCAGTCTCATTTTGTGTATATTCGTTCGCCTGCCTTGATGCACTAGGTATATTGGACGCACGACCAGGCGTTTGTCCAATCGCATTTATGTACGTCGCCCGGCTTGGTTAAGCACATGGGCAGTTAAGGCAATTACAAGCGCGGTGTATTCACAATCTGTCGAGTCAAATCATTCAGTCAACGTGAAAAGTGCTTTTTGCGCCACCTATAGGGTTAGAAGCAGAAAGTCAAGAACTTTCAAGTGCCGCATGTTGGACAAGGACGAAGCCATATCGCTCCGTTTTTATAACCCTTTCTGTGCGCTCACGAGCAATTTGTCCAGACTCTCAATCCTCCCTGGACCACTCGTCATTATCCAACAAGTGGTTTAAAACCTCATCGCGTGACAAATTCATCAATTACGTAAACATCCAATCTTAGAGTTGTCGGCTGATATGACCGAAAACCAACAATTTCCCTCGATTCATTTCCAAAAATATTCAGTTTTATATATTGGCCTGAGTACTAATAACTGAAAACGCGCTTGTTCGTCACTCTGCGTTGTTCTTAAAAGTGGAGTCATCTTCTCTCGCTAGACAAAAATATCCGGAAAGAATCTTGGATTGCTTCATGTAACACGCACTATCAAAAGTCATGACGGCTGTAGGCACATCGTGGGTTATGAGGCGATATAGGTAAATCCAGAGAAAATTATTTCGTGGATCCGACCAGCCGGCATTAGAATTGGAGAAAGCAGTGACATATGATGCTTCACCCACAATGAACAGAAAAGCGAATGTAACCTCCAAGTTGCCAGAAATTTCCTTTACCCTCTTCTTTTCGTTCCACTCTCCATACCTAAGTCTTCCCGTCCAACTTGCTTGTAATGACACTGATGTTGGTGGCTGTTTATTTTGAGATCGATGTATTGCCCTTCTTTGTTTCCTCTCTGTGCTATTTACTTGAGATTATTTCGCGGGCACTTGGTAAAGTCACGAAACATCTGAATTGGGGTGGCTTGTTTTGGCACAGTCAACTTTTGTTTTACCGCAAACATTGGTCAACTGTAGAAGTTCCGTTCGTTTGCAGTGCTTTTTGGCTGCCGCGCTCCGGCAAGTGTTGTTGGACCTGATCGAGCGTACAGAATATCTTGTTTTTGATTGAACCACGGTAGAGGTACTTTTTGTTTATTCTCTTTCATCGAGCGGTCATTTTTGCGCAAATTTTGTCCTACTTTAACTACCCTTTGAAAAAATCTGTCAACCGTAATGTGGCGCGTTGCTAGCCTTGATAGTGTCATATGAAAACTGGCACCAAGTGGCTGCTTTAATAAGCCTACGCCGCAGTTAAGTACACGTAATTTGGCCACCGCCGGTAGCTTTCTAGGCTCGCTATCATCCGAGACTGAAAGCAGATCTCACTGCGCCTGCAATGCTATGGTGTTGACTGCAAAGTGTTGGCTGAAGGATTGCGCTGCTGGAGGACAAGTCGATTACTCCACGTCCGTGATCACGAACTGACACCAGGCTTCAGAATAAAAGCGAGGCTGTTTGACGACGTGCCTATAAAGCATGGGTGTCAGCTTTGGAGTGTCCTCTTTGGTTCCCACGGATTTATTACAGATGGCCTTACAGCGGTTCATTGCTGGAAGAGGCATTTCATCAAACATGTTTGGACGGCGGATAAAGCTTTATGGGCCCATAAAATACCACGAGAGTTGTCGTCAATGGATAGGTGAATATCAAATGGACAATGCAGCCAAAATGAAAGGTATTAGTTGCCACTTCGACTCGCCTTACTCCGGTCACGATGAAGGAGCCCGAAAAGCATGCATTCGGTCTGCTCCAAGAACACTTGCAGCCGTAATGAACAGTAGCCAATGGATGACAAGATGCCTTACAGGTTCCCCTGTGGGGATGAAGTAATCTTCAAAAATAAATCTGTGGGGCGGCTGGACCGCACACCAAATGATCCACTAGTCCAGAGGTATAATGAAAGTGGTCAGATTAAGGCGACACTTGGGGGGTGCTTTCCTTAATTTCTGGAGCAAACAAACTGCCTCACATAAGCTTTTTGTAAAACAGTGGACACTTCAGGCTTGTTGGAAGCATATTGGCAAAATGAGATTATTCACATGAGAAAAAGTACCAAGAGGAGGGGCACCCAGTGATATGTATAGTGTATATTTCTTGACATCTGAGACGCATGTGTAAGGCAAAATCAAATTTATGCAAGGATTTCACAGTGAGGACAGAGAAAAGCGAAAAACAGACGTGAAGACTCAATGTGTCTGTGCTCTCATGATCATAATCTGTAGTGTGATACGCTGAGCACGAGTTTTCTGGCTTTTAAATCAACGCTAGGTAATCCTCCGCCAAGACCTTTTGGGGCTGATTGTCAGTTGCGCACTGCGAGCCAGTCCATGTTTAAAAGCATCAAAGGTGCGTATCGCCGGCGGGAAATTTAGCTGAGTAGCAACGGTTTATGTTGCCTTATGGCCGGGTTCCTCAAAAATCAAGAGGGCATATGGTAAAGATTAAGATCAATGCGGATGTGAAAACTGGATGGAGTTGAATCAAGACTACACTGGACATCATATGAGGTGGATGGAGAGGGGTAATTAGCAACATTAAAGAGTCAAAATGATGTTCAAGATGAAACAGTGGGAAACATTCAAGGTTGCATCACACTATTTGCGGGACGAAAATATACGAAGAATTGTGGACGGAGATACATTAGTTGTCACTAGATTTGTGCGGCTAGGAGCGGAGTGATGTGTGGCGAGAAGAAAACGATTGCATGCAAGAACAACAATCAATCTTTAAATTCACCTTGGCACGACATGGAACTCTGGGTGTTGTTCCTTGTTAACATCGAGTATTATGGATTTCTGTGGCGTTAGGGGCCTGAGGTTGAAGGAGTGAGCGGCCTTTCAGTAGTGTTAGTAACGAAGTCTTGACCAGTCGTAATGGTTCATCTGAGATGAGGTCCAGGCGCGTTCGTTGGCGTGGCTTAGTTTGTCTCAAGGTTAAGCGGCCGGGTACTGGAGCGCCAGATCCGGGTAGTAGCTTCTTAGCGGAGATAGGCAACTGGTGCATAGAATGGCGCTAAGCTTCCGGTGAGAGTTTGCATTGCATCTGTTGTCAGTGACGAGCCTGAATATAAGTCGGAGAAAGAAAGAGAAGTTTCCACCTGGTGTGAAATGGAAAAAGCGGTAACAGTCAGCTTTCCTTGAAAGAATTACAGGGTCCAGACGACCGTATTGAAATGCGCAGGAGGAAGTGTTTCGTTGACGGGACGTGCATAACAAACCTACCCTCTGCTTACTCCCTATGGTATATATGGCTCAGCCAGTCCTAGGCTACATGGCATGTTTCTCTTTCATCTTCTGACATCTTCGCAGATGCAGATTGCAGTGGTCTGATAGGACGGCTAGCGCAAGGGCTGGAGAATAAATTCACTATTTGTTTTGTTTGTGGGACTTCTCTGGTCTATGGGCCTGTTGCACAAGCTACAGAGAATCAGTTATAAGTGATCATGTGATTTCCGCCGATTATAACTGCTTCAAATTGCAAGGAAAGGGCACAAATGAAAGGGTCGCGGATGGCAGCGGGGGCTGGAGGCTAGGACAGGATTTGCCCCGAGAAGTCACAGAGAGGAGGGGAGGAAGAAGCCTGAGAATGTTAGGACCAGTAATTTGAGTTTCAGCCGGACGGCAGCAACTTGTACCACATATTAGTTGCACTAAGCGTGCATGAATAATTAGGAGATAAGAGCAACGGCAGCTGCTCTGGACGTCAGCATACGTACGAGGTGCGCGGTTGGAAGGAGCATGCTGAAAAATAGATGGGTGGGTGGTGAAGCATAAGTGAACGGCCCGATGCGCTAATTCCCCAGACCGTCCAACAAAGCAGTCGGATGCTTATCCACAGAACAGGGGCGGTGTGGGTATTCTCTTTCCGTTGACGAAAAGCTTTGAACAGTATTTTTGAGAATGTTAAATAAAGAATGCCCTTCGACATTCGTGGTATATGCCAATTAAAAGAAGGCATTGGATGAGAAGGAAGAGTCATCGGTTCTGACCGTGGGGTTAAACATCACGAACGACTTGCGCAAAGCGTACCGTGTTCTCTGTCATTATTAGATCATATGTAAAAAATGTCCTTGACATAACGCCCGACATCTTCAAACCCTGTTGTATTGCATGCAACCTCCACTTGTAAAAGTGACCACCGGTACATTTTACCGGATGCCACTCATACAACAGGCGTTGAGACTGTGTCGAACCTGTGTTCTGTTAGAAACATTTCACTTGATAAAGGCCACGCGTATTTCATCAGTCACTCTCCATACACATGACATACTCTGGGAAGTTTTCTCGATTATCATTAATGTTGCCCAGTTTACTTGGTTCTTCCAAAAAGCATTGGCGTAAACCTCGTGACTGGTGGTCTACTTATCATGCAAACTATGTATGTAAATGAATATTTCCCCACTCCTGAGACATTCAATACTATCGCACCGGTTGTCGCGTATCCCTTGATGGTAGAGAGGTGCATCTGGAGAATGCACCAACCTGCAAAACCGGAAAGGACTATGGGTCTGTCCGATGGCAACATTATTTTACACCCATGGGAGAGGCATAAAGGTGATAGCTTTGATATGTTCATGAGCACGATAGCATCACTGACCTTAAACCACACCCTTGTTTGGAATATTTGGTCAGAAATGTGAAGGGCTATCTAGAAAATTCTTCCGTTGACTCAGCAGCCTCGCACAGTGAAAGGCAACGACTCAGATATATCAGTTTATGTCCCTTTCACATAGTGACTGTCACTAAATTTGTTCATACTAGCCTTCTGAAAGAATCCATTCTGTTTTTACCCAAATTCTCGACAGACTGCCTGTTTGGGGCTCATGGAACTTGGCCTGTGATTCTTGCTGTACTCTTGCGCTAGCAAAAACCTAATTCTAGAAGTCTCGAAGCGTTGCTCAGGATCGAGGCATCTAAGAAAACTGTATCCCGGGTTTGTACTGCCCATTCGTTCCTTGCACTGCTTAGTCCACATATCATCTAAGGTAACCGGTGTGAGAACTGAATAAATGAAGTCCAAGCATTTCCTTGAAAACCAACAATCCGCCATAGATATTTGCTTAATATTCACTCGAATTCGTCCCCCTGGTGAACGGCTGTCGGCCAAACCTTCACCAAACCCAAATTTTCTCCATCCCATTCGGTTTATTTTCACTTCTCTTTTAACCACTAAGCCGATCATCGAAAGCAATTAGCTCTTTACCATCACAATTGCAACATCCTTGTCTTGATTTGCTTCAGTTGCACCTTTTTCCTTTTTAATCACCTAAACTTTGTCCATTCTTCGGCTTGACCGCGTGAAAATTTGCCATTTCTGGCCTGAAAGTCGCCCGCTACCTTAAAAACCACCACTCACTTGCGTCCATTTGGGTGTTTTCAAGGCTGGCAGGGGAACAAAACACAGCCTTAAGGTGAACCGCAGAACTTAGGTTGCTAACACCTCGACAATTCTAAACGAGTGACTTGTGTTCAAAAGTGCCGCAGATTCTACACGGGGCTTCAAAGCAGTCCGAAACCGGACTACTCTCCCTTGCACGTAGGTCTTCAGACCTCAGGCTTCACGAATGTGTGAGTCTAGTATCGCGAGATCGCTATAAGTTACCGCAAAGCGGTCGATTCTTGCGTTGACGGACGTGCAGCTCTCTGTGCAGCTTCAGCCGCCTCTAATTGCGCATTCGCTGACTCCGAAATAACATGTGAGCAACGGATATTAACGGTCATGGTTTTATTCGTAGACGTTTGCAATAACTTACGCGACTGATGGGCAAGTTCTTCGAAAGTAAGAGTTCCGGAATGATCCGTCCGGAGAACTGAAATGTACCACGAAGGCGGAAAAACAACGGAAGAGGGCAAAAATATTTGCGCCAAACTGGGCTGAACAAATGTTTACACATGTATATCAGTTTGAGCGAAACATGTCAGAACGGAGTACGGGACCAGTAAATTCGTCGAAATATTAAGTGATGGACAATATCGCGAGACTCGACAGACCCCAGACGAGATAATCCGGAAAGAGCCAATAACGGTAGTGTCGGCCTCATGGTAGCTCAAAGTACGCGATTGGAAACCAAAAAGTTGTCAAGGTTTTGGCATGTTCCGTCAACACAAATCACTGACAGCCGATCCGTTGTCCAATTTTTCGATAAAAGGTTCAACACGGGCGTATTTCATCCAAACGGAAAAAATGGCGACGTCATCCGTACGCCGATCGCTAAATCTTGGTCATTTCTACCTCGGGGCCCGTATCGATCATTCCCGCTGATCCCAGTAAAATTAGTCGAGTATAAACGAAGTTTGTCGACGCTCCTCCTTAATGAGAAATAGACTACTGCTCTATCATGGGCATCTGTGATCACATTATCACTTGTCCGATCTTTCTTTATTTCACCGGAATTTCCTTCTTCGGGTTAACATTGTCTATGCATGAACTTCCGAATTTGGCTTCGTCCGCATATTGGTGCTCGCCAAAATACTGAACCAAATTTCTTGCGGGATATTCATCCAGCAAGCTTATCCACATAACAGGATCTTTTCTATCCCCGTTGAAACCAAAAGAATTGGGGGAATATAGCAATTCCCGCTTCACCTCTAGGTCGACAAAGCAGAAAAGCAGCTTGGTATTTTCGTCGTAACAAATAAGTTCACAATACCAATATCATGGGATCAAAGAAGGTGGCGCTGAGAATTGCTTAACGTTTTGGCAATCCCTGCACAACCTTTGATCTAATCCGAAGTTAAAATGAAAATGTTAGGGCCCCGATATTTTTTTGAGGAATACCGGAAGACGAGTACACCCAGGAGTTAGTTGAAGTCTCTTACGCGCCATACTTTAGTGGATTGAGTAATTCGGAAGTAAAAATCTTAATGGTCATCATTTACAGCTTAAAGTTAGTGGTGTCCAACATTACTATCAACGGTCATGGTTATTTTGTTGTAATTGATGTGCTGCCCGGTTTTGAATGTCTTTCATGTGTTATCGTCGAATGCTTCACACGGCCGAGTTGCATTTGTGCCCCCGTCGTTTTGACTGGGACTTCATAGTCATTTTTCCCTTCAATAGGCTGACTGGTGTTTGCTTACAGACAATCCTAAACAGTTGCTTAATCAACAAGAGCTTGATAGCTGCAGTTACATACCCTTGCGTCATTTTCGGCAGGTTATTGGACAACCTTTGACGGTACTTGTAGTGTTGATGAAAACAATCAAAAGATGCATTACACCGGACTGATCTAACTTTTGCTTCGGACTGTTGAATTGATTTCTGTGGAAGTTTCAGTAATTACGATTCCAGAAGTACCGCTCCACTCGTGATGCATGGCCATTCCATCCTCTGCATAAAGTATCCCATTATGTTCTAAGTTATCCTGAATTATCGTGATGGATTATGAGCTATCTCACGGAAACAAAAGTTCTATGGATCGGGATTATTTACGCAGAGGCGTTTACTTGTACAATCATGTGATAAGTGTTCACGGCGAATATATTTGTTGTAAACAATTGGTATATTCATTTAGTTAGGTGTTACATTCGGTACCTGTAGACGTGAGCTATAAGGTGAAGTTATTTTAAATCCAGGTTTATCCAACGTTTTTTCATCATTTTGACCTGCATTTGAGATGTTTTCGATGAAGTAAGAGATTATGGGTTCAATTTATTGCTTAAATCGCAAGACATTTCAGAATATTATGATGTGTTTGGTAGGACCTCATAAAGTGACTTTCTGCGAGCGCATAAAGCATCGTTCTGCCGACAAATATCTGTTACATGTTGCAACTATACTAAGAAGAGTGAAATTGCCTCGTAATGTCATTGGTTTGATGTTCCCGAAATCAAATAACTTCCTGTGGCGAACAAGTTTAGTATGAGTACATGGGCTTTAAAGTCTTACAACTGGGATTCACTGCCGGATGACGCTTTAGATGCGGAAACGATAGGATCGAGGTGCGTACGGCCAGCCACTCCATACTATAGTGATACGGAAAACGACGCACATAAGGGAAGGTAAAAACCAATTGCGATGCAGAAGAAATTTCACTCGTCTTCTGATTTGTTAGTCTATATTCTGCGTTAAATAGGTCAAGCGAACGGATAACATACTGAGAGGGTCTTTGCATAACACGGTTTTGTCCTGTTCAGAGGAAAGTGCAGCTGAAAACATCTGGGATTAATAAACAGTTTGCAGAGTTTACCCTCAAGACGACATAGTGAATCGCGTATTACTGTGCTGAAAAAGTGGCGACAGCTCAAAACATTTTAACCCAAGAGAAGGTCGCTGGGTAAAAGTTGCGGCAGTGAATTTCGCAGTTGCTGGTTCGCTTCTTCTCCTAGTCTCAATAGTATGTGATTCTCTGATGATATCCTAGGCTTGATATCTGCCCCCTAATACTTAGTATTATACACAGAGATGACAGGTAATAGAAGGTAACTCCAGGTACTACTTCTCGTTTGCAATGATGTCTTCTGATACCCAATTTTGTCTCGCATTTTATGCTGCCATTCGTTTTTTACGCTGCGCCAGCACGCGTTAAAGCACAACTCCGGAAAGTATTGTTCTTGAAAAGCCCCCTTGAAAGGAGGTGCCTATAGATTTTATCTCCAGTGAGATCCATTGGTTCTACAGTGGTCGCAGTGAATTGGGCATAAGACGCTCAAATCACATGGTGGCCAATTTCTTGTTATCTTTGTAGCAGATTCAGCCTCAGTCACCTGTACTCATTTTTTCTTCACGATCTCCGTAGCATATTTCAACGTTATAAGAGATTGTGGCATCTTTACGCACAAAGTGGTAGGGATTATGAGACCTACCAAAATGCTGCAAGTCATCATTGAAAAAGATGTAATCATAAGAACAAGTAATACAAATATGTATTTCGATTTAAAAATTGCTCCCTTATCTAACCTGGATGACAGACAATGCATGACATACATAATCCCACAAGGAAAGGTCTCGCTGGAAATGCGGATGTTTGAAACTCAGTGATACTGCGTAGTACAAAATCGCGAAGTCACTAAAACAAATACAGTTGAGCAGAGCCATAAATGTGAGGGAATACTTTTAATAGAGAAGGTCTTAAACATTGTCTTTTGTGTACCTCAGGACTCCAAAGGTATCCATCTTTGGTCTCCGGGGTGCTAGCTAATGTCCTCTTTCTCTTAATCCCTGAATCATTCAGTTCTCGTTGGTGTGAGTAGCGGTATCGGATCGTTGAAGGAAAGTCGCTTTGATGTCAGCTTAGAGGCGGTTGCAGATCTGCGACTGTTAATTGCCGTCTTCGGTTCTGAAGCTACAGAAGCAGCCAATAACCAAAGAGCTCCCCAAGCAACTGAAAGGTAGCCATTTGACCAGTCAGTATTACTTAAAAACGATCGTGTCTGTCATGAAAGACATAATCGGAGATGAAATCTGAGGTTTGTTCAACAACCTTTATTTTTGCTTCAAGTTTTGAGTCTGCCTTATTCAATTCGTCAAGACAGATTGAGGACATATCCCGAGATAGAAGCATTTCGGGTGCGCTTTTGATCGTGACCATAAAACTGTACAACTTGTTAATAGATGAATTGTGAAGAATACAGCGTATTAATCTGAGTGAAAAGTTTTATGTATACAGCTACCGACAGACGGAGGAATGTCGAGTAAGTTAATGCCAAGGTAGATTAACTCTCAGGGTCGGCCGTTTCTATGTGCGAAGCGTCGTCAGAAACATGTTGATAAGCTTAGCCTCACTAAAGGCCAGAAGTTTATGGTTTGTATTATGCACTAGTATTTCGAAAGCTAGGTTAAGTCATCTTTGTGGCACGATGCGATAAGACGCTTCACGACTAAATAGGTCTTTGCTTTTGCTTCAGTATCAAGTCACAAAGGAATGCGCTATCTATTATCAAGCGGGGATTCGTTTTGCCAATTTATGCATTACCGTAACTGCCAACGTGACTTTAGGATCAGCAAAACAGCTTGAGTAATTTTGGAAGCCTAACATTTGGGTTACTTGTAGTAGGCGCAACTGTACTGCTCGGTATATGTGCCTGATGACCTATTTGAGATTTTTATTAATTTGATGAGTTAAATGGTCATATGTGAATGGTAAGGCAATAAAACCTACTTGTTTGCAACTGCAGTCGGTTTTTCTCATAGTCTTCTCGACCTCCGATGGTGTTCGCTGATATTTTCCGGATAACCACTATTGACTTGATCTGAACATGTTTCGCGTGATTCACTTCTGGACTGGGTCAAGGGTTTTCTGCCAAATAAACAGTTATCCATGAAGACCAACAAGGCATTAGAAATGACCTTTGGTGAATACTAGGATGTCACAGAAACTGCCTTTTGATCGTCCAACGTTTTACGTTGTCTTCCTGAGGTCTTCAACTCCACCTGCACCAACGAAATAGGACTGTGGCGCGCGATTTGCTCGACGGCGGAATGAGTACCGTTGCAGAATACTTTTGATGTATACACAGATTAGTCTGCCAGTGGTCTCAGTCAACTTTGCATATGCCTTTGGGATAGGTGAAGCATTTCTACAATTCTCTTATGTTAGATGCTTTTTACACTGGCCCCCCCTTAGAGTGCGAGGCTGCAGTCGCATAGACCTTGTCAAAGAAATGGTCGAGATAGAACTTATCGTTACCTACAGCACAGTTGTGTCACGTGAGGCCTTCTACGTTGAGCTACTCAAGATCACGCGTTTATTTTCCGTGCATAAGGAAAAATGAATTGGCAGTTCCCGTTCTCCAGGGAAATCTCACCTGGTGATATGGGGCCCAAATCACAAACGAAGTTTGTGAACCCGTTGCGAGCATTGTACTCGCATACCTATGGTC
>LUCM01009433.1:34032-58516 GCA_008360955.1 Fasciolopsis buskii
TTACCCAGTGCGAGGAGACATCATTCGAGTGTACTATGCTTATGGCGAAGCATTCTGGTTGCCATCATACGCTTAAATGGTTCCCCTATTCTTTATTCTGCCCATGTTGATTGGTTGCTGTGGGCGAATTGGTAGGATAGAGATGCTGGCCAGTTGCTTTGTTCACCTTTGTCTATTGTTGACATGTAAGCTCAATTAGCGGACGTTTCTCCTGGCTTGTGCTGATTGATCCCTTGATTGAATCGATGGGCGTAAGTGGTCCAGATCGACTTGTCTGTTTACCAATATTTTCGAGGAGTGCTACGCTTCCAGAAATTCTCTCGAATGCCGTGTTCTACTCTGGACGATAGTCCTCACGTTTTCGAATTAACTATCCCCCCTCGGTCCTCGTAACTTGAATTTAGGGGAGAGTGATCATGCCCTTTCTGTGTGCATTGGTGCTCATGGTTCCAGTGGTCCGAGTTTCCTTTCTGGTTTGGTCATGGTGTACTGTCGTTTCTCTGTGCTTCACAGTCGATTTGATAGACAATGTTAGTTCAATTCTTGTCAGCTATCGGTTTTTTGATCTTCGATAGAATCTTTCGTAAGTGCCGATCCTCTCTCCAATCTCCATGGAGGCTTCCGTAATCTGTGTCCATTTCAGAAATTACCAATTTGATGTCTTCCGGCGTACATGTTTTAACCAGACGCCGCCAATGACATCATGGGATGTTGTCACTCGGCTGGTAGTGAATCGTTTCTAGTCAAATCACCCAGCTCAGTGAACTAATCAATACCATTCTGTTGAATCTGAGCTATGTGGAAGAATATAATTGTCTAGCCTGTCATGTATATGCATGTGGCCACATTCCCGCCATATTATAAATATTCTGTGAAATACTGGTAGTGTCAAGGTTTGTAAATGAATTGACGGAGGAATACCGGATAATTATGGCTCGTGAGCGACGGCAAGCACAAAGTCAACCACTTTCTTCCCGTATTCGTTTTTACTTTTGTATATACCGCTGAATCCAAACCTGTGTATATGAATAAATGCAGATATATTTATTTATTTACATTATGTTCGAACGGTCCCTGCGCTGAAGATGTTCTTCTCTGTATTTACGCCTCTAGGTCATAGTGAAAACGGTTATGGCGTACCTCATACTGTAAGTATCTGCCATATTAGTCATAATAGTTATTCAGAATTATTGCTTTTGAATATTTTGTAAGTCAAACTGTTGGGATTTATTGCATAATTGTTCTCGCGATATCATGCAAAGTATTAAGGTAGATTACGGGATTTGGTACTTATCAGATTTATATAACAATGTAGGCTTCAGTTCATTTTTTCTTAAAGCTGCATTTCCGAAAAAGTTTTTCGACTAAGTTCTGATCACTTTTTTCGAAGAAATTATCCTGTGCATTAAAAAGTGCCAGAGGTTGCTTGTTATCTCAGTTTTTGTCAGGTCAAGGCTGTTTTATTTCCCGTTGTAAGAAGGTACTGATTTAAATGGTTTATATTGGTAACAGTGGTCCATTTGGACGCTTTTTCACCCGTGCTGTTTACTTTATTCAAAACAGAGCTCTCACATTCGCACAAGCTGTTTCATTTGTGGCCTGCCGGTGGAAGAACCGGAGCCTCTAGACGGTCCTGCCGGAGTATTTCACGGTGGCTGTTTTCGGTGTAGCTTATGCCGACGGATGTTGAAGTAAGTCCAGCGGTTCGTGAAAAATGTTTTGGTTATGGCTTTGGTGATTATCTGAATTCCTTTAACTATACACCTTCCATCAGGCCTCTTGTCAATTACTGGAGAAATTCGTGATTTATGGAATTTTATCACTTTGTCAATCTTACTTAGCCTATATGCTGCCAATAAAATTTAAAGCGAGTGGTATTTCTGTTGTCTTTTGTGGAGATTTGAAGTGATTTTCGCTAAAATCCTGAGCTCGTTTGCATGTTTCTACTTTTCTCCACTCGTTATCGTCTCTCCTATTTCACTTCCGTCTTGTGGTGCTGATTTCTTGCTTTTGCTCCAATTCGTTTGGGTACTCGTTTCTGACTGAACGATTGTGAAGTTAAGACTTTCCAGTTAAAGTCGGTACAAATATTGTCATTAGTCCTGTTAAGCTATGGTGCTACATCCAATTGATTTTAACAGCGTGGACAGATACAAAGTGATCAAAGGCAAGCTTTGTTGTGATCCTCTCTGTGAAGAACAAGAAAATGGCTATGGTGAGTGGCAGTTGCTCTCGTAACTTCAGATTTTCTTTACTTCTTGCACATTTCGCATTAACAGTTAAAAGATAGTAACCCGGACGATGTAAATGTTCCTGCTTCATCCTCTGAGAATGTACTAACTGACACTTCTAATCCTATTACAGATGGCCCGAAGAGTAATTCCACTGGCAACTGTCAAAATAATTACCTGGGGTACCAGACAAGCCACCGTGATCGTTCTCGTGTAAGTGTGACTCCGTTATCACAGTAGAAATGTTCTAGTATCTTCAAAATAGAACTGAACAGGGTAAGTAAGATCTTGGTCGAAATAGTGACAGTATTCGATGGTCACAATTCACATCGTGGATGCTTTTTTTCAGGATTAACCAAAATGCGCCTCAGTGCCTGGATTTATTCATCTTTTGAAAGTGGTTTCAACAGCTTAGCTCAGTGTACTAATATACTCTGGTTTTGATTATTACCTCGCAGGACCGAATAGTAATGAAAGAAAAATCGTAAAAAAGCCCGGGAGAACTACAAAGCGTAAGCATCTGGATTGCATCCATGCCACTGAATGCAGCATTCAGCCATGTCGTTCACAGTCTCCAAACATCGCGTTAAGGGCCTCTCAGACTCCAAACCGATAGTTGAGCTGGGCCCACACGAGCCAGTCCACTGACTGGGGTTTTCGCACCTTTTCGCCACGTCATGGATTTGCCACCTCCACCAACTGTTACCTGCCTCGGGGAGCAGGTAACAGTTTATCTGCGAATACACGTATTATATGTCCCAACTACATTAACTTATTCAAACTGAGTCTCTGATCGATGGAGCCCTGTGACCCAATAACGCACGCTTCACTTCTGAGTCACCAAAACAACTATCTGATAATATCCGAGCGATGCTACTCAGACAACCGTGTTCGAGCGCCAACAATCTTCGCACATTTTCTGTGCTTAACGGAATCGACCGATTTTACTGATATATAGGGTATACGCGACCTTTGATTGATAATCGGATGTCGCGCCGAGGCCACATGTCACACTGGTTAACACCAATCGAGCGTACTGTGTACGCACCGACATGCGACCAGTTTGTAAGATGTTAATGTCCAACTAACAAAATTTATTCTCTTTCCTCAGTTCTCTTTCAGAAACATGAGTCAACTTGGTGCTAACTCCAATTTGCAATATTACCTAGGACTTAAAAATATAAAAATGTCTCTCAAACACAATTACGCTGTCGTTCGGATGGTCGAGAAATAATTGCAACTTTCTTGGATCTTCATTCAAAAGCACAACTCCATCCGGATATTCTAAGTCTAATCGCATTCTCTCTGAGAATATATCAGAAACTTTGTTCTTGCATAAGAATAGGTTGATTTTCATGATTTCGAAGGCAAAGCTGAAAAAGGGGTGGGCGAAAGATAGAAACCCTGGCGAACACTTTATGATAAGGAACTATGATGAAAGATTATCATTGTTTCATGACAAAGAACTGTAGGAGCATCAACCACCAAACAGCAGCAGAAATCTTGACTTACTCATGCAGTGACGGGCGGCCAACGTAACGTTTCCACTCGAAGGTTTCCATTCGGAATCCTCTTTTTCTCATCTGGCTTCAGCGTATTTCCTGGGATTAATGTGAATTGTCTTTTCACTTTTAAAGAAAGCTAAATGCAGGTGAAAGAATGATAGGTCAGTGAAAAATGGCTGACTACGACAAAAAGGAAATCGTATTCTCATTTTAGTTTAAATAATGCAGACACGTCCCTTAAAATTGTATCAAACAAGTTAGCAGATAAACATTGTTTTACTCTGTTACTTGATTTTTAGCCTAATTTTACGAAGCTATTGTTGCAATGCCCATTTGGCTACCTGTGGTAGACATTATTCAAAAGGATTTTTCGTTTGCAGTCAGTCACCCCTCATTCAGCAAAGATGGAAACATGCTTCAACTGTGGCTTGTCAGTAAGATCGAAAGATCGCCTTTTTGTCATGGAGCGAGTTTACCACCGGGACTGTTTCCGTTGTCGCCGCTGCGATATCGTTCTGAGGTAATTAATGGCTTATTGCATTAGCTTTCATAGTCTTAGCTTGTTTCCCAGGCAATTCGCTGACTAACGTAGATCACTTCAGCTAGAGTATGCCTGGAAAAGCAATGCCAGCTTTAGAATTATTTTATAAAGTTCGCTGGCATGACTAGAACGGACAGTCTCTGGAACAAATCCTAACCTCCAACAAATTAAGTCGTGCTAGATCTCTGCTACACGGGATCGAAAACAGCCTTTCATAAGCGGCCGAAAACAGTTGGCGAATGGATGTACATGAAATCAGTCTGTAAAATGACATGAGGGGTAGGAATGATTAAGTATTAATAAATTCATCCTCTCGTCGCTTGGTTTACTGCACTCTGCATGAAGTACTGCAAAGCAACTGAAAAATTGGACTCCAAATACCGGTAGATAGTAAAATAGAAATAAGAGCTCCTTAGAAAAGCTTAAGAAAATAAACTTAAATCTGAAAAATGTTTCGCGAAGAGGAGTAATCTTTAGGTCACTGTGTGTGATCGATCGTACAGATACAATAGCAACTAAAAATTTAAATCTCGACGTCAAAATAATGGCTAGAGGTCCCTGGTAATTTCTGGAATAATTTGATATGATGTATCAGTGCTCAATCCATCATTGTAGCACTTGGCGAGTGTTCAGCTAGTTTTGTTTGGTTAATGTCAGCACTGAAAATTAAGCCAAGAGCGGAGTGAATAACCCTTGAAATCGTAAAGGTCCATTTTCAGTATGCATAGCGTACCGGGAGCTTTGAACGCTACTCTGAATTTGTGTTATCTTTTTATTGCTATTTAGGCTTACTCGTAATGTTCATCGTGTGATGAATACGAATATGTTTTTGGAGTAGGGGAAAAGCACAATCTAATCTGCGACGAGGATTATAGATTATCAACAATCAAATCTTTATTGTACATCCGTTTGGTTCGTTCCTCTTGTTCTACAGATTTCGCGAAATAGGTTGTAAAGGAGGGTACGATAAATATTAGAGCTAAATATTCACTGATAGGAAGTATCATTTTACCATCGAAGAAAAGGCCAGATCGGCGGACCTCATTCCGTAGGTGCAGTTAATACACAACCTGGCTGAATCCGATTAAACAACCTGTGCCGCACGAATTCCCGTGTATTCAGTGAAGGATGAGCACACTGGGTAGAAAATCATTAGGGAATGCTGGAAATAAAACCAAGGGCTAAGAGGGAATTGCTTTCCACCTTGCTTCACATCTTACATGTAGTCAATTCTTTTTAATTGTTGTCATCTAGCTTTATATCTAATTGATAAACATTTTGCTGATAATCGATGTAACAATGTCAGTGCACGCTGTTTTTCTCATTGGTGAAAGCCGAGAAAATCAATGAGTATTTCAGCAATCTCTTAAGGTTGTACCAAATGTGTACTAGGTGCTAACAAAAGACACGCAACACGACGTTTACAACTTATCATGTGAGTAAATCATCTGGCTACGTTTCGGTTTTAAATGTACTTTTTTTGCCATTATCCCATTGCTACCATAATCAGTTTCACCGTGACAGCTTCAAAATCACCAAATTGATTATAGGATTAATGGTTCAAAGGGAAGTTAATCTGAAGCATTTGGGAAGTGTCGTGTGTAGAGGCTGCTTGATAATTTATAATTTTCGACACATCCTCCTATACACTTGAGTTCACGCAACATGAAGATCCATTAAAATTTCATGTTTCGTGCCCTAGAAGCTACTCATTGGTTTTCTGTTTGTCTGTCCATGTAGCCCTGACAAATACAATGTGGAAAATGAAAAACCCTGTTGTCAGCCCCGCTGCATTGATCAAGTTGATCAGAAGGGTAGGTACCATATGGTGACATTGTTTCCCGATCGATTTTTCTACTTCTTAATGGCAAACATACCAAGGGAATCTCACTGATCTTCAATGTTTCCAGTCAATTTATGACAACAAACCAGTTGAAAAGTTGACAGTATTGCAAATTCGTTGTTAGGCTGTCACTATCTATCAGTTCTAGGTAATTTCGTGGTTGTCATTCAGCTTTGTCTAGCAGTCCACAGATTATACCGAATGTCATTAGAAAAATACCGCAGATGGTTGCGATCCTTAATTAGGTAATGATTGTTTCCCGATTCTAAAAACTACTTTTAATGTAAAGTATGAAATATTCCAAATGAAATTGCTAGACTTTTTGAAGTATCTTTTTGCAAACCCTGAGTAACAGTCTTTGGAATAGATCTAGGTATTAGCCTCATGCGATTAGTATCTCCTCCTTGGCTGTAGCATCACATTGTTTTCCTGTCAAGTCTCATCGGTAGATTGAAAAGTTGTCGAATACACAATTATTGTAATGCGCGAATTTCGAGCCGCGTGGTTTGGGTTTCTTGATTGTTATCGTGTCCTCTGTTCTTGATGGAGAAAGAAACCTTCATAAGTGCGGTTAGCAATCGTTATCTTGCCAGATTTATTGGAAAGTTATGAGATTCATTATCACTCCAAGTTTGAATATCATGGTTGCCGGTTCCCATTCATTGTGCTGTCGATCCTAGAGGCTATGGAGTGTGTCCTTCGCCGACATGTTTACTTCATGAAACTCATGGGAATGTTGAAACGATCATCGTCATCATCTGACTGCTCGCTAACATCATCATACGAATCTTCATCATCCAGTGTTAAACAGTACACTGAGCAACACCAACCGCTGCCTTTTTCATCCTGTCATGCGTTACTATGCAAACAGAGCGTATACTAGTTGGACAGGGAATGGACCTACACGAATAGGAAATGAAAAGAATGCCGCAATAACCAACACGCAAAATGTGGTCTATTCGAACGCAAACCTTTTAGTCATGCTGATTCGGCAGAAAGTGACAATACAGTAGCCACTACGCGGTTCGGTGTATCCTACCAAGTGGTATGCGGACCTTTTGGATTTCAACCACAGAGATTTGAGATATCTATTGTAACTAGGCTTTCTGTGCATCTTCCGGTTTTCTGCTGCCACGTCATCTGTTGACCATCATATATCCTTCATTCCGAGGAAGGACCGGCATGCAAGACGCGGTGTGATAGGCGTGTATTTGCTGTACGCAATAAGTATCCTTACCAAAGAAATCTGATCTGAATATTCTCTGGATAAGCATCCAACGATCGATTTTTAACCTCACTGTTGCGCACACGGTCATTCTGTCCACTCCTAGCGATACTTGACAAACGATGACTAAGGAAAACCACAAATCTATGAAAATCTACAGCAAACAGACACCATATCTCGGGGCCATGCAAAACAAACTGGGAGCACTTTTGCACAGTACGCACTACCCTTCAACTTCAGGTCTTTGCAGCAAGTGCTTCAGTCCATCGAACGCCACTCGAGCCTTGGGTATATGCGTGATTACCTCTGTTACCGCGCTACCGTCTTTTGGCAAACAGGTGCCGAGGTAAGTGAGGCGGTTGATTATGTTTAGTTTCTTCCTATCGAGGGTCAACTTCGGAAATATCGACGTCAAGCCATATAAGATAGCACTTTAGCTTCCGAAGGTGCAAAGCACATGCAGAATGAAGCTACAGCTTTTGCGAGTTTGCTTTATGCATGTTGAGCATGTTCTGTGCACTCGAGCAAGCAAACAAGGTTGTGTCCATCTAGGTCACAGCTTTTCATCCTTTTGCTAGTTGGGCACCTATCTGCTGCGGATCTCATTACTATTCCCCATCATCTCGTCCATGACGGAGTGGCGAAATAGGACACTATTGTCGAGCAACGCTGTTCGTTTCGAATGAACTTGATGGTTCACCGCATACCCTTACGCGACTGTGAGTATGCCAGTACAATGCTTTCAGGAGATTCACGAACATTTCTGGCACACTGTAATTAGTACTGAATAGCATCGTTCGGTCGATTGGGTCAAATGCTCCTTTGAAGTCTGGAAAACTACAGTTGTCGGATGGCGGTGTGTGTACGGCACATTACGGGTAGCAAAGGGTGAAAATCTGGCCGACGCAAGCCCGACTTTGGCGAAGTCTGGCCTGCTGTTCGCATATGTTCCTCCTCTTAAGCCGGTGTCAAATCGCACATTGTTATCGAAGTTAAAACCTATGTAACTATAGGAATTAAATGAATCCCATGGTGATTACGGTAATCATTTCGTTCTTCACTTTTGAACGTTGGTACAACCGATGACTTGGCCCATGATAACTGAATGCATTTCCGAATCCAGTTTTCAAGGAGCATGGGGGCCAGCACCGGCTTCAGGGTATTTTAACCAACTTTGAAAAGAACTTACCGCTATTCCTCCTTTAGCAGCCGAATGCTTGACTCTCCCTCCAATTTCTTTGAGGTTCAAGTGACACCTCCCAGGGATTCTCAATTGTTGACGTCGTAGTAATTATGTTAGCGTGCTGCCAGCTAAGGTGCTATTTAAACTGTTTATCCCAATGCTCCAGTCCTTGCTGTCTGTCACGTGTAGACTCTCCATTTCCATCGCTCTTAGTCTCACCGACTGAAGCTCATCACCCACTGATGTCGTGTATAGACATAAACAGTCTTTGGCTGTTACTTGAAGTAGCTGCTACTTCCAGTTCTTCGGTTTCTTCGACCTACCATTTTTTCTATCCTTTAAGTTTGTTGTTACTTGTCGTTGTAGGTGTCGTCGTATCTTATTCTACTTTCAGTTCGAGAGCTAACAGCCTGACGGATACTAACTAACCTCACGGTCGCAAGCAAAGTTTTGTGATTTGGAAACGTTTTTCTATTTGCTAATCAGATTACCTCCGAGGTCGATTTCTGACTTTCCTCAACGGTCAGCTGTCAGTTTGGTCCTACTAAATTTAAACAGGATTAAAATTATTTTCCCAAGTTCTTTAGCATCATCGAGAAGAGTCTAAATTTTTGCGGGATACTTTATCACATCTTTTGAGTTGATTACCCCAACTGTTGCTACGATTTCATATTTTTCGAATTGCCAAGAAAGCTGCCCAGAACTGGAAAGAGGAATAAACTTCAGTTACTCAGTTTCAGCCCTGATGGCAACTCATTAATAATGAGGTACGGTTTCGGATTACTAGCCGTTGCCTTGGAATACTATTTTAAAGTTGTTCTTAACTTTTGTGACTCCGTCATACCAAAATGAGGCAGTGCTAGATTTTATCATTTATCTGGTTCCTGTCTTTGGTGTACACTGTCTCGGAGCTGCTGTGCTAATTAGTCATCTACTTTGCTTTATAAGGAGTATCTCGCGTAAAGCGTTGACCTCTTGAATGTATGCGCTGACAGTTGTCCACATTTTACAATCCGTAGCATTCTCTACAGGTCTTCAGGTATTGTTGCTGTATCGGTTGCGGACTCCGAGGAGCAACCTATTAAGTACGCGATCTACGCACGTTTTATTCGTGCTAACCTGTGTCTCTGGTTGGCCTCCGAAGAAACATTTCTCATTTGAACTAGTGACTAAAGAAATAAAAGCCTTTTCTGCTTAGGAACAGGTATGGTGACCTTAGACCGCTCGAGGTTTTATCAAGTTTACGGAGCCAAGGTCTGAAACTGTGCACTCGGGCGAAATCCGTTACTACTGATTGATAACGTGAAATAAACACCTTGTAGCACATAGGGTAGTCACCACAAGGTATGCACGGCTTTGATACCCAAACTACACCAAAAACACCACAAAGCACGTTTGTACGTTGTACTAACAACAGTTTCTATAACCACAGTAAACCGGATTTCCGGCCTATTTCAAGCCAGCAGAGGAGCGAAGTTTAGCGTCCCCGTAGATTTTAGAAAGAACCATGGGCCTAGTGAAAGACCGTCCCTCTTTACAAATCACTTCATCGAGGAAAATTTGCTCCCAGGTAAGCACTGGGTCATTTTACCAGCTTACTAGTCCTGGGGCTGTGCTAAAGCACTACTGATAATAAATATGAAATTGTGGGTTGGGATATCGCGCCAAACTTTCGTGGATCGGTTATCTTGTGTGAATTTTATGTGTTATGGTAAGGAGGAAATAACGTCAATAGTATAAAATTATTGTCTTGTTTCTGATGCTATGCGTTCCCCCTGAATCAAAAGCGCATCCTACTTTCAATGAGCTCAAAACACTCAACTATGGGCGCCTAAATAAATTCTTCGAGACTGTTTATTACTTAGTCCTGACCAATCAGTCTACCTAAATGTTACTGTTTTTTGCCGTGCCTCAACAACTTATCATAGGTGTTGAAATTTCCATCAATCTGGAGTCAAATTCGCGCCCTCATGCTTACACAGGAAGAAACACAGTAAGTTTGTGTTGCTGGCTTCGTCATGTTGCGACTATAGAAGATGAATTAAACGGTTTGCGTTTCTTTTTTCTAAGCCAAGCCGCAGTCACTCAGTCGTTATCGGGTCCAAAGTACGTGAAGGTGATGAAATAAGTATTTTCCGAGGGGATGTCGACAAAATAGCCAAAATTCAGCGTCGATTAGAGGTGAGCTCGATTCGGTATAAACAGAATTCCGATTGTCCGGAGCACTAATTGTCATTTATGTTACCTCTGTCATATCTCAGCAAATTCAAGCTTTAGGAGCGGAGGAAGTCAAATGCTTTTCTTGTGGTCGAAGAGTTTATCTGGCAGAGCGCCTTCAGATTTCGAATCGGATATACCATCCGGAATGCTTGAAATGTGACACGTGCGGTCGAATACTTAAGTAAGATTACTTATAATAGTTCTTTGCGATCTTATTTTAATGGACGATTTGCCACTGGAATTCAGTTATCTGCCTATAAATACTGATATACTGTAGGAAGCATTGTAATTTCACTAACCATTTCGGTTGCTAAGGTTTGTTTTTAATTACCCGACAGAGTTTCTTGCGCAGCCTAGAGACTACCTTAAGGCAACATTTTAGGAACCTTTTACGTCGTTTGTAAATGTACTGGAGTCTTGTCCACATGACAGCAGAGGCGACGATTGGGACACCTTGTTGGCCGAAACAAAGGGTGCAAATAGGGATGAAAAGAATTAAAACCACTCTTTTCTACCATTTGCACTTGCTACGGCCGGTTTAGTTTCACTTGTTTATGTCAGGATCTCCGCACATATTGAACTTCATTTGCAAGCCATCTTTGTAGATCGTACCAACTGACATTTTGATCGACTGTTCGTAATCTCTAGCACTATCTTATCAAACGGGGTTCGATGTATTTCTGTCGTTTTTTGAGTTATCATAACCAACAATCCATCCACATGCGACTTTTCATTAATTGTCTAGCTTGGCTTCGTAGTTACCAATTCCCGTGTCCACTGATGAAACTGTACCATTTCTCACATTGTTTCGGAATGATGTTAAAGCTTTTCGGAAGTGCTGTCCAACTGGCGAATCGCTATCCTGATTTCGTAGGTCTGAAACTGATTGTCTGTGCATTGCGGTGATCTTGCCACATCTTCTAAGAGAATTATGTCCTTACTCGGTCTTGAATATTTTTGACATAAATGGAAATTAAAATGCAGCATCATCGCTCCATAGTAGACTTATTGAGCGGAACTTGTTTCCATCACCTTTGTTTATACCGTATGCACTCAAACTAGAATTTTTAAGTACGGATTAGAGAGATAATCGGCTATCAAAAATCTTGGTTTAACACGGCTATTTGCAACATAAGAAATCTGAAACAGCTGTTCTGAAACGGAACGAAAGTCAGTGTTTTATTTTAAGCTAAAAACAACCATTCCTAAGACACGTTTGTATTACTATTTGCTTGTTGTTTTTGGGTCGCACTGCCGGTCCATCCACTATCAACAACGGCTCCTGGTACGCTTCGTCGGACATTATCAAGCCTATTTCAGCTGTCCACTGGCGTACTGGCTTTTTTCACCACACAAATCAAACAATCCAATTGTTTGCTTTTGGGAGCATTTTTTTAATGATAAAATCCAATTCGCTAAGCGACAATATGTCCGTTCAAATGGATGGTTATTTTTCAAGATCGGGTATTGTACTAATGCGCTAGCAGTAGTGAAGATCAATAAATGGAGTCACCAGCCATCAGGATTTATTTTTTATCTAGACTGAGGCCTTAGTGTTCATATTCTTATGTTATGGTGATTTTTCGGGACTGATAACAGTCTCTCAGTAATCACCATCAGATGTTCATTAGTGGACAACTTTAAGATGGTTTCAATGCTAGGTTCTTTTGCTCTGAGGATGTACTCAGCATTTACTTTAGTCAAGCATGATATGCATTGAATATATATAATTCAATACATGTATGTATCTATAAGCGCCCGTTCAGAACGTCACGTTGTGAAACACATTTTTTTCGTTTTGCCGCCGTTTAAGAGTGAGCTGGTAATGGCTAAATGCATTGAGCGTTTGCATCTCTACGTGAACCATTTAAATCCCAATCCCGCCAAGAATTTACTTCGTAGAGGAAAATTCACTACCACCCCGTCAGATTGTACACCTGATGCGTTGGAAACTCGTTGTCCCATGATACTCAAAATCTAACTCACGGTCGTCCATACATAAAACGGTCTCGGTCTGAGGTACAGCACCGCTCGGAGCATCGACGTTTCTGGTACACTTGGAGCTTTTTTGTTCTGATTTTGAGGGTAGGTAAACTGTCATTATCAAAACCTACCGGCTTTGTGACTTAAATTACGATAGGCAACTTGGATTTCTACGACTGCGAACATTTGTGAACTAGAAGTCCGCATCCTTTGTGAATCTATTATATGGTTGTATCAATTGTGAATCATCTTTGCCCGGAATATTCAGTGTTGAACAACAAAGCAAGCCCCAGTGGCTGCTGTCTTTTCTTCATAGTTACATGTTTCTATAAAAAGTGAATATGCAAGAGGAACAGGGAATGGACCTACACAGCCGGGAAAAGAATGCTGCAATAGCCGACACACAGAACACAGTTTAACTGTGCAAACGTACACTTTCAGTCATTCTGATTCGATAGAAAATGACACCACGATCGCCACTGTTCACGGTTCACTGCCATGTCTTTCAGTGTCTTCACCCAGCTAGCTGACAGGTCTCTCGGACCGCTATCACGAAGAAGTAAGACACCTACTTTGACTAAGTTCGCCGTATATTTTCTCATTCCACGCTTCGTCTTCATATGCTGACCTGCACATGGGAGGAACGCAACACGTGACCCAACCAGCATAGTCTACTAAGCTTCAAATGCTGAGATAAGGTATTCTCGGAGCCGGCATCTAATACCAGATTCATCATCTCTGCATTACTCACCCGGTCACTCCACCCAACTTTCCCGATTCTGCGTAGACATCGGTGATGGAAAACCTGCAATCGACGAACGTTTCTGACACGCAAACTCAATGTCTCGCATCCGTACAGTAGAACTGAGCGCACTGCGGCATAGTACACACGACCTTGCAACTTCAATGAAATATATGCGTGTTTACTCCTACTACCGAGCCACCATCATTCGACACGCAGCTACCAAGGTAAGTGAAATGGTCCACATTTGCTAGTTCCTCTCCATCCAGTATCAGGTTCGGGATCGCTGCCATCTAATCCTGTAACGGCACTTTACACTTTGGAGATGGAAAGCACATGTCAAATCGAGCTGTAGCCCTCTAGTGCACGTTGTGCATGGTCTGCGGATTCGAACAGGCACAGGAGGTCATTTGCCTAATCTAGGTCGCGGAGCTTCTTACTTCTAGCCTTCACTGGACCGCACAGCCTCCACTGGCTCAAGATTATAACATGAACCCTAAAGTTGTTTGTAGCTTGCGCAAAATGCGTTTCTTGCAAGAAGAGGAGACGCTCGATAACTAAGTAAAAATTAAGGAATTACTGAAAGTGGAAAACATCAACGAGGGAAGACACGGTATTTAACACATTTGCAATGTTGAATCAGTAGGCACATACGTTCACCGGAGCTGCTTGAAGTGTATGTGCACGTGTAGTTAAATCTACTGTGGCAGTTGTTCGAGGGCCATTAGCGGGTTGTAAATTTTTGTTGACGATAAGTTGTCTAGGCAAGGTAAGGAAGAGTATTGGATGTAGACGTGATATCCGGTTGGAATTTTTTTCGAAGAAATGGAATAGACTGATAAGATTTGCTCGACAAACTTGGAAGTTTTCACTTGGAGAATGAACGGTTGTGTCAATCACGAGTTTATTTGCAGAATGCTGTCGGTCGTCCTTAATATGTGAAAGAAAATCCAGTAGAATTAGATGTAAGTATTTTTCCTCATGATTTTAAGAGCAATTGGATTATACTTATCCTCGATTACCCAAGAAACTGTTTCCGATGAAAAAGCTAAGATTGAATCTCTGATGTCGAGTGATCCGTTTTGGTTTTGTAAGAAAGGCTCTCAGTGTTGACACACCGAAAAATCATTAAGGTCAAATGAGGCATGCAAGACGTCAGTATCCGTTTGCACCAGGAGGTGAAGCAAATTACGAATAACCAGATATGCAGCCAGTAGTTCACTACAGACTAGGTTGTAACTAGTGTATGTTTTCGTGAGAACGTCATAGGCTGGGTTTATTTGTACGCTCGTGGATGAAGAACTGCTCCAACGACTGTGCTAATGGTATATGACATGAAAAGCAGTCCCATTGAAGTCGGGATCACCAAATTCTGCACACGTATCAAAGTTACACTCAGATTTGTGTACCGACTGAAGCTCCAGATTTACGTTATTATCCTAAGCTATTGAAAGCTGTATCTTCTAGTGAAAGCTATGAATTAGAAACTGTGAAACTGATAAAATCAAGGAAGAGATTCATAAACGATGAGGACTTTCCATTCAGTTTTCACAACCAGTAATCTTGGGCCAACGCGCTGTGGTTTTAGTTGTTACCCCACAGCACCCTCTAATCAACAGAAAAAAACGAGGACTAGTGAAAGATTGACTACAAATACATAATTTGATGAACTACACGGAATAAGAAAGGTTTTGGATCCAAGAACGACACTGACTTTGGCCTTCAGTCATACCACGGAGCTTCTCCAAAAATTGCTTGGTGGATCTCGTGGACCCTGATCCGGTAGTCTAAATGCACATACAAAAACCAGCCAACTGGTTACAGTTTCCATACTTTTTTCCCATGTCAACTGGCCACCCCAAAGGGTCCTCCAACTATTACCTCCCCAGCAGAATGACGTACAACGAGGCAGTTGTTCTGTGGACATGAGCAAAACATGTCCCAAACAACCTGACCTATTAGGATCCAGTGCTTGATCTAAGAAATGAACCTTAACACCCAGTATCTTACGCCTAACCTCTGAATCACTCAAACTTCTCCCATCATATTCTACCAATACTACGAAGAGAACGGTGTTCAAACACCGGAGATCTCCACACATCTACCTCAACAGCCATATTTCGTGACCGTAGAGCAGAGTTGACCTCATTACTGATATGTCTATCCGGCCTTTGATCAATAACCGGATGTCACACCGGTGCCGCAGATGCCTTAAATTAGTTAATATCAATCGAACACCGAAGTCACTTCAACCCATATCCAACCACCAGGGAAGATACAATCACCCCAGCAACTAAATTTATCACCCAATTCTTCCCATTTAAAAACAAGATTCGGCTTCAAGTAAAATCCAGTCATCCAACGGCACCTTGCACTTTCCAAGTGGCAAATGGCTTCCCAAACATACCTACACTATCGTTCAGACAATCCATCGAAACTTATAATTTGCTTGGGTGTTCACTGAGCATAACGTCGTCCGCATATTCTAAGTCAGACATTTTGTCGTACACGAAGACAGAGCTTTCTCCATTACCATCTTCATGGCAAAACTGAAGTGAAAAAGTTAAAGAGGATGACCCTGATGAACACCACTTTTCGTGGCGAACTCGGCTTTAGTTGTTAACGTCCAGACTTTTGCTTCACAAAAGTTTGTAGTCGTAAAAATCCAAAAGTTGCCTACGGTAATTTGTGGCGCAAATCTTCATATTACGTGAGTTTTGATGAACCTTTTGACATGATGCTAATCAAAGTTATATTCCACTGGCATCACTTCACCAATCCTCAAGATTAGAACAAAAAAGCTCCAGGTGAACCAGAACACTTATCGCTAGCGTCGATCCTTCGTGCGGCGTTGGATATTTGTCCAGTAGCATGAACTGATTATTGGCGTTTTATTGCCGGTGCTGTCAGCGAATTTGTTGCATCACTGCACGTTTTGAGTCTACGAAGATGGATATAAGGATAGGAAATGTTGATTCGATATATTCGTTCACCTGCTGCGACGATTTTGCACTGACCACGCCAATCAACAAACTAGACGAATAATAGCCATTTGTCGAATTGGTCATCAGAATAATCGATCAGTGAGTGTTCTTCCTAGAAAACCAATACAAACAAATCGATTTCGACTAACAAATGAACGTTTGTCTGCCCTATTTGGCTGTTCTGTCTAGAGTTCGCCGGAACGGGCGATATATGTGATTGTCAGATGATAATTCGAAACCGGAGCAGTAGGTAAATTTCAGGTAAATTGCACTCATCAGTCTGTTTGGAGCCTCAAATGAGTCTTTGGATGGTTCGTCATCGAAGTTTGGTACATTGTGTTTTATTTAGTCGTTATCTTCTTTTTGGCGCCTATTAGGAACGTGTAAGGTTAGATTGGGAGAATCGATCACCGTTCAGCTCATGACCTGTCATATGACCATGAGAAGAATAACTAAGTTAACGTTTTCCGTTTTCATGGTCGAGACTCATACTAAGATTTCTGTTGCTGTTTAGTAGGCTTTGAAGATGAGTGCGAGTCAGTTATGTACTTGGTATGAGCTCCCTCTTTTAAAATCCCTCGAACTGGAAATGACAGTAGATATTCTCTAGAAACAAAACGATATGAGGTTTTCCTTATCTGAACTGTCTTCTTTCCAAGAATGACTTTTTAATAAATTAAAATCCAAGTGCTGCTGAATGGGACAGGGATGCTGAGCTAAAGAGAGTCATATCAGATAAGCACCGGTTCCTAACACTAAGCTAGCAATCAGGTTTGCCTAACATTGGTTATATCCAACCGAACCTTTTGTCGCTCTCTTTACTTCCTCTCGAGAGCTTTTTTTTCTCAGTAAACCAAACCATAGTGATCAAGAACGATATCCGGTAATTTAATTACTTCGGACGATATTTCTCGTAGGAAATTTCGGACAACACATGAAATCTGTGTTAAGATGCGCTCACCTATGCCTTTCCATATTATTTTCCTAAAAGCGGAAGAAGTTACAGTATCCATGAAGGAAAGGTATACTGTGCTGTTCACCATCGGGAGATTCTCAATCGTAGAAGTAAGTGGTCATTTTTCAGAAAGCTTATGTTCCTTTGGTTTTACCAATCTATGGTTAAAACGTAGTACCTCAGTGTTTTCCCGTATGATATCAAATCAGCTGCATTTTAAGTCCACCCTATTCTGTTTTGGATGACTATCTTATGAGGGAGAATCTGTGCAAATGCCTTCGTTTAAGGACTGCAAAATTGCCACAGTTCATGGGAATTCAACAAAACACGTGCTGTAGAAGTCGATTGATGTGGTAAACCGGTTAATATTGTTCTCAGCCAGTTACGGGGATTCTTTGTATTTTGCGATCGCCGGTATTCAATCTCGTTTCGCATTCTTTTCTAGATTCGTTTGTGCAGCGCTTGTGGCTCGTAAAACACAGGATGAGACAGCTGCGCATGGTTTTCAGCCGCCAGGTTTAGCATCGATGCCGCACGATAAATGGCTTCATGGAAATAATAGTTACTTATTAAGTGAACGTAAAGGTGGAAAACAGTTCGTGAGAGTGGTTCAGATTTCGCTTTTCAGCAGGTGATACGGTTGTCGTTAGTTCGCTTGTAACCCTGTCCTACGGTTTCTGTCAGATTGTCCCGCAGGTCGTTACCCTTGTAACTGGAATATCCGGTGCTGTTCGCCATAGCTTCTGTTTATTGAAATCCTATGCAATTCTCCTTAGGGTCAAACCGAAGTTTTTGCTCCATCTGGATGAGGGCGCTAGTGATACATTTTGTATTGTGATCATTATTCTTCATTCGGCAGCACACCTGAATAATGGAGCCTGTTCCTCACGTTTTATGCTTCAACCCCTAGATGGAACACAAGCTTTTTTCTCGTCCTGAATGTTTGCTTCAGTCTCTTGAAGACTGTTTTCACAAGTGCTGTTTGAGGTTTTCCAATGTGCTGCAAGCCTCCCAGGATGTAATTTGTTTGAGAGATTCCGCCACCGTATCCTGAACGTAAAATACGAATAAATTCGGCCTTCTAGGAACATGCTCTTTTTGTTTTATCAGCTGATAGCTGCAATCTGTGACATTCTAATTCACGACCATTAGCTCGAAGGCTCTCGGGAGTGTGAGGCGTCATTTTTTACTGGTGCACCAACTCTTATTTTTCCACACTATATTGGTTAAACCCCGTGGTCAGAAGGCACATTCACGTGAGAGCTAATCTATTGATCTTGCTTTCATTGAGGGTAAGAATGCAAGTGCATGGACAAACCAAAGGCGAGGGGGTGCGTTGCAGTATTGAAGGCGGGGGACGTTGCAGTAAGAGGAACTGTTCAAGTAAACAAGGGGAACAGCACCGATAGTAAAGGGATAGTGAAGCAATCACCGGACGATGGGCTAGTAGCTGCAAAGCAGACGTTATTGAAGAGTCGTTGATCGGCTAGAGCCGTTTATTGAACCATGTCAAGAAGAGAAAATAAAAGAGACAAAGCCTCACCCTACATGTTGCTGCAGTGTTCATGTGAGGAGTGGATTTGAGTTCTGGGCAGCAGTTGAGTTTGAGTGACAAAACGTCGGTCGCGGAACAGAGTATACGAAAGTCAGAAGAGTCAGATAACAATTATGGCAGAAATTTTGGAGATATGGATGGCCCCAACATCACTGGTACAGAAACACTCTAAAGGTCACTCATGCTAGTTGACCTCACCACCACCTGGGCGCTTGACGTTAAAAGTCAACTAACCTCTTACCCTTCACAACTTATATATACTACGCGCAGACGCACGCACACTCGCACACACACACACACACACACACACACACAAACAGATTACCTAACATCGGTTGGTGTGTGAACGTCCCATGTTATTTGATTGTAAAACTTGCTTCAAGAAAGACCCATGGTGGTCGAAACTTTAGTAAATTACATCTACCAACCACTTGGTGTTATTGACATTATATCACTCAATAAAAACGAGTCATGCTTCAAATAACTTGAACCAAAGAGGTTTTAGTAACACTACATGTAACATGATTGTTTGAACCCCGGTACGAAGTGTATTCAAGGTTAGAATTTAAAGGTAAATTGGTGACAAAACGATCACGGTGGATGGTTGGTTTTTGGATGTCAAGGAGTGCGGTAAGAAAGGAAACAATGGAGAGTGGTTTCATCGGCAAAGGAATAGATTGGGTTGGAGATAGCTGATAGTAAGTCGCTAATGAGTAAAAGGAAAAGGGTGGGTGCAAGCACTGAACCACAAGAAACGCAAGTACTTATTGGAAATGGCTGGTACAGGGCCCATCAAATGGGATGGAGATTATCTGCCCACTGAGGACACTTAATATCCACCATACAATCGCTTGGGAGAATCCAAACATGTACGGTTTTCCTAGAACAGCTTCGTGCCAAACTTGATCGAGAGCCTTAGATGTGTGGCTCCGTGATTGTCCAGTGTAGTCGACAGGACTGTGCAACGAGGGCCAGTAGATCACCGGTTTAACGAAGTTGGGGTAAACTAAGCCAATCTCCCATTAGGTGATCACACTTAATCGGGGAGAATGGTGTGCATCCGTGGCTCACGTATGCTCCCTTGTGATCAGTTTTGTTTTCGTTTTGCTCGTGCCTGTCAGTCACGCCGGAAACCTCAGGGCGTACCTGAAAATCAAATGCGTTCAACGATCATTTTCAACATTTTGACACATGGCTTGATTAAGTCCCTTTCAAATTACTCGTTACAAATAGTTGGCCTGGAAACTTGTCTTGCTTTGAATTCACTATCGCTGCATCGCTGTTGTTGCCATACTTGTATATGTCATAGTTTAAAAGCACGATGAGTGTAGCACATGACCTCAAGTGATTTAGATCATTCCTGTGTTATGGGGTCGAAAATATTTTTCCTCCAATACCCGATATTTGAGCCTCTCTAATTGCGAATGGATCTCCTCTGACGATAAATAAGATTTTTGAAACAAGTATAATTTTCCATATGATGAGTCTGATTCAGATGTTGGAAAATATTATTACCTAGTGTGCGTTGAGGATCATTTCGTACTAGAACATGCTTGAACAAAGCACTCAAATATGGTCCACTAACGGCACATTCGACATATGAAATTTACCTGAATTTCCGAAGACGGACATGTTCTTGTTCGAATGTTTGTAATAACATCTGTGAAAACACGTCAAAATTAAAGTATCATAAAAGGTGATCGGCGCCCGAAAAGTGATATATTTTCGCTTGTGGCAATGTAAATATAAACTATGAAGTAAAGCTTGTTCGCAATGACAATCGGAGATTCTTGTCTTACATCCAGATGATTTTACACTCCTTCCACTGTTTTCGTTATCACATTCTTCAAGGGACTGGTGTGGGCATCTTGCATATTTCTTTGTTTTCAGACTTTATGGGTATCTGCGGAAGTCAGGCTATTCTTGATACCACAATGAACTCATCTGTTGGTTCTAAACTAAATCAAGGTAAGTGCAATTATTTGGCTAGTTATTCGAGTAGTATGGGATTATCTTTGAATATTGCAAGCATCTGCGGCATGACCGTCGATAAACCTCATTGAACTTTTCGGCGCTTACCAAACTAATGGTTGTTTTCGTAGTTTGTCGATACTTTTGGTACCATATATTCTTCAACACGAAGCCGCTGTAGCTTTCTTCTTGCATCATATAAACGTATTATGCAGTCAAAACCAAAGTTCATAAGTTCTTTTGAAATTCGTTCATAGATTCGAACCGCCTCAGAATACCAAAGCAGAATGAAAAGCCAAAGAAAATAGAATATGTTCTTTGTCCAGATCCTGTAAGTTAATTTCGATTTAGTATTGCTTTTAATTTCTGATAAGTGATCTTGAGTTTAGTATTGTTGGAGGACTATACTAGTCCGTAGTTTTACGCCATTGGAGATTGAATGTAGCCTGTAGTGCAATGCGACTAGTCATATCAGAAGATGAAGTTCAATAAAGACCGTGTTTATTTCTTGACATAATTTATTATCACCAGTTTCATCAGAAAATTTCTCATTATTCTTAACCCGTCCGTCGTGGATGATGGTTATATTAGCAAAGTGAGGACGATGAAACTCTAACCCCACTCGAATTCCAGTTTAATTCCCAACGTAAGGTGAACTGAAGATGAAGCATTTGATTTTACGCAAAACGTTTTGCTCCACTCGAATCTAAGTACTTTGCATGCGGCCGACTACTTCGGAAGACTAAATTTTTTGTTCGAAGATAGTGCGCAAAAGATATCTTGAATAATTATGAAAGTATTTCTTTCCCTGAGAATAGTATTGCTGGGGGGCTTTATCATAGCTTCGGGAATCCAGTTGCGCACTGTAGCCCGTTGGTTTGTAATCATAAAGAAAGCAGTGAAACCACATTTCACTCAGTTATAAACTGAATATCAACTGCGTAATCTCTTGTTTCTTAATAATTTAAGATTTTTGTTTTGTTTTGCCAGATTAGGTGGTATTCCGCAATTTTAGAAAAAGTATTACCAAATGCACTTTCATCACTGCTGTGCTTAAGCTAATTGGTATTTCTACCACTTTTCATTGCCTCCATATTTCAGCCACAAATACAGAATGCCACACCCATAGTTCAGAATGAGGATGAAGTGAGTCATCTGAAGTTGTGCATATTCTCAGCTTACATCCGCATGAGTTAACAAAAAGAGTTTGAAGTATTCGGGTTTTCCGGAAAATATGTAGCAGATATCAAAAATTAATGTCTCTGAGGAATTTTATTGAACAAAGTAATGAGTTTGAGCATCGCTTAGCCTTCACCAACCTCTAGTGACTCACGTTTTATGAACCAAAAGATGTCATTTCTCCTGTGAAAATTCAAAGATTGCATCTGGTCATCATCTAGCATGCTTTAACTTACTAGAAATTGTTTTGCATTGCACATTTGACTGTACTTAGGCTGCTGTAAACAAAAATGCGGAGCACTGCTATTCATTTGCCCGTGAACAACTGAATTACCAGGAAACCAGACGAACGCTGTCAAATGGGTTGGAATTCGTTTGTTGGTTGACGCCCTGCTATCTTGCGTTATAAGCTATTAAATCAAGGACTTCGGTAAAGGTTTCCAAAGAAAATCCTTATTTTGCGGAAATATAATTTTCAAAGACATCTCCAACTCTCTTCACGATTATTCTTACTAACTTTGGGTGTGGGGGACGTGTTAGATTTTTATTACATCCATGATGCATGTGGTGAAAGAAGAATTAGCTTCCATGACCCTGGAACTTCGAAACGGATAAGGTAAAGTAGAACCAAAATAGGCCCAAATCCACGAATTTTTGAGACTTGGAAAAGTGTAAATCCAAGGTGCCACTTTTGACTCAAAGTCATCTTTACTTGGCTGCCCTCAAACTTCACACACCATGCAAAGTGCAGCAAATATTTTTAGTTCCGACTCTTGAAACATGTAAAACAGACCTTTTGGAAACGTGTATGCAAGGTTCCACTTTCGTAATCGCTCTATCGCATTTACTCTCGGTTTATCTGGTGACTTGACTTGACTGATGTTCGGGGCCAACCTGGCACAAAGATCCTTTTAAGAGTGATCCGGACGTGCAGCGATTGACTAGGCGCGTGTGCAGTTCGACTGACAGTTTTATAAGGACCTACAACAACCGTTGTTAAATCATCAATCCTGTATGTGACCTCATTGAATAGAGCTCTGAGGCTGAAGGCTTTTCTCAATTACTTCGAGGCATGCATTTAATGGATCTTGTGATTAGTACTGATTTCAGCTCCCGAGTTCAATGTTCGAGGAAGACCAAAAAAACTTCGAAAGGCAGTCTGCTGTTGCAGCCAATCGAACCAATGACTGCGATGACCTAACTTAGACACAAATGTGCCATAAAAACACGATGTCGATTTGCTTGGAAGGTTGAATTCAGATGGTTCACATTTGCGTTAGCTACTGGTGATGTGAATCGATCGAAGATTATCGACCTTTCTCGTTCACTCCTTAGACTGAGACCACGGTACGATTCACGCTAGCTTTTGTTTGCGTCTGGTCTGCAGACACAGTGCTTCATAATCAACCGTCCCACACACACTTCTAGAAGATAACTGGAGTCTCGAGTGGCAGTTCGGCTGGCCCAACTAGTCATCATCGATACAACAAAATACTCAGGACCAGGGGGAACATTAGATTTAGACCAAACTTTCACCTGCGATAGCCAACTCCACAAAGATCCTCAGGTGATGTAAGCTTCGCAATGACCAAATATCTTAGATATCACGTTTGCCACTAGATGCTGTCACGCGCGTTCAGTCTCATGCCTCACTAAGTAGAGCACATAAAGCGTTAGGAAATTCGAAAATGTTGGTGGCTATTACTGTCGACAATAAGCAAAACCTTAGGAGACTGATTTTATATATGCATATCTATATATATTCGGTCAGTAGCATGAACAAGGAAAAACAGAGCCCCCGGAAGCATACATCATCAAACTCATCATCGTCCTGCGGTAAACAGCAAGGCAAGCCCCTGTGGCCGCTGTCTTTTCCTCACGGTAACGTTTCTATAAAAAAGTGAATATGCAAAAGGAACATGGAATGGACCTACACAGCCGGCAAAAGACTGTAACTATCGGAATTAAACTAATCCCACGATGATTGCTACTTCTTGAAGAATGGTACGAACAGTGATTCACCCCACGGTATCGGAATTGTATTGTATTGTATTTTATAGACTTTTGCGTACAAAAAATAATGACGCATTTCAGTAAAAAAAAGTGATTTTAACAAATAAATAAGAGGGGAAGAGGAATTAATAAATAAAATAATGAAAAAATATTTATACTCATCGCCTCGTAAAGAACATAAAAGCACTCATCCAGCAATAATCATATCGCATTGGGACAGGCTGCTCAGGAATTCGCCTGAAACCCGGTCTTGGTTTGTCAAAATTCGTGCTAAATATGGGACCGTGAAAATCCTATAAATATTGATTTTGGAGGGTATGGAACGAAAATCAGATCGTGTCGAAATATGAGAGC
>LUCM01009436.1:28775-57710 GCA_008360955.1 Fasciolopsis buskii
GGCAGCGGTCAGTGAGGCTTGCCTTGCTGTTTAACGCTGAACGATGATGATCACTTGAATATGCGAATAATCCCCCACTCAGTGCGGCTCTGTGAGTGACGTCTTTGACATGACCAAAGTGAATAATCTTTGAGTGTCCCCTTGTTTGTCTATGCTGTCTTAATGGCAACAGTGTAGCATTATCCGCTCAGGTATCTTTCCATGGAGGCCTTCAGCCGCATTTAGTTCGGTAGTTTTACATTTCCAGTCCTAAAATTGAGGTACAATTAAGGACTTTTTGACTATAAGGCACTCAACAAAACGGGCGATAAATTGCCTGTAAGCTTCAGACACATCTCGTCCAGGTTCCACATTAAATTAAGTACGTTAGATTCGTTGTTGCACATTGTACCACTTCCTTCTTATTTCCTACATTTGTTGTTGCCTCCAAGTACGCCAGATGGAACTTCACAATAACGAATTGAGCAACAACAATCTACCGCTGCGGTCGATCAACTCTCGTTTCGCCTTCAGTCCTAACCTCAGTGCTCCCGATAAGTCATTACTTAGGCGCCTAGCCTATCCGTACGTCCCCTGAGGCGTTTGAGTCACGATGAAATCTACAGAACAGGCAAACTTTCATGGTCACAATGGCTAGCCAACTATTCAACTCACTCACGTGGCCAGGCTCTGATGCCCTTGACCTAGGTGTTTGTTAGCACTGTTCGCGCTTGAGTCACAGACGCGCACGTCTCTGTCACCAAAATTACTACGACCACGGTCAGTTGTGCTACCACGATCAGGATACCTTGTATGCGTACCTCGATCACTTGGAGCGGACAGACTCGAGGAGTGATTTGTGGTACACCTCCCGGTCGATAAGTGTTAGACCACACTGCATAATCGAAACGTAAGGCATTTTGAATACTCACTGGTTGAGTGAGTCATTTCTGCTTCCCATATTGGTCTCTCCGGACAGGTCACAGCGGCGGATTATCAAAAATCACCATGTTCTTTTTTATTTGCCACTGTTTTTTCTCAATACAGGGTGGACTGACCTACCTCGGCATCAAAGGCCTCTTATCCGTTACCTATCAAGAAATGCGCTACGCACGAGCATGCAGTCGTACAGTGAAGGATTTCGAAGAATGAGACTGAGCACTGCACGATTATGGGTGGATCTGTGATTGGTGACTGAAAGGAGGTTCGCGTTTCTTTCTAATGTTCAATGAAGATAACAAGCTCAATCTCCTGGTTTTCTAGTTTACTGACGACAGTTATGAGGTCAATGACCTCCATCCAACTCGTTTTGTAGAAACACGCATGCACACACATCTCCGAACGATAACTACTGTTTTTATTCTTCGTGAACTGTCTGCCACTAAACCATTTCGAGTTGGCTGCAGGTTTGATGATACTACCAGCCACACGGTATGATTTTATTTCCACCGAGAGTGGACACATCCACTTCTCAATTTTCAGCACCTTATGACAGAATGACGTACTACTTTTTTGGTGAATGCTCGCCGCCTATCAAGGGCTGTACATGCCAACCAATGAGACGTGCGATCTTCGTCGTATGGGCACCTTTGCGATTGCGACAGTATGAACGTACTTGGTCCGGAATCACTTAATGCTTTTGAATACAAAAGTGAAAATGTTTTTGTGTTGTTCTAGTACGTGTTTGATGCTTGAGGGTAGTGGAAGGGATATGCTCTATTACCTCTGGGGTCTAGTACACAGGAAATGATGACTCTGAAACTTAAAGTGGCACGGAACCACATAGGGTTCCAATAGCTCAGGTGCGATAACGAACCGAGTGACCGCGAATTGACGTCTACGACCGAAGTGCCAGACGAGTCTGGGATTCGAATTTCTGGGAACTACAAATGGCTAATTTACTTAACCGACTGAGAGGAGCTTACCAAATGCCAGAAACGATGATCTGATCCGTGTCGAGAAATACTTCGCCTGAACTATCGTGGGGTCGCCAGCCAGCTGACTCGTCATTATTCGAAGGAATGACCCATTAATCGCTTTCTTTTTTGTTTTAAATCAATTCAGACGATAACGTGCGCAGGTTCTGGGAATTTTTACTAATTGGTTGCAGTCGGAGAGGATTCACGACATGCGTCAGATAATGCCGGACTAGCTTGAAAGATTTTTATCGCACTACGCTGGCTAGTCAACTGTTGACACTGTCACTGCCTGGATCAAATAACTGCGTTTAGGGATTTTGTGTGCTCAGTTAATCTAAGTCCTACCAACGATCAATAATAGTGAAGTGGGCAGTCGAGGTTGTGTGAAGCCGGAATACATACCAGCAGTTCCGTGATAACGTAAAACAGATCGTCACGAGCACCTGAACTGTTTGACGACAGATGCGTTAAAATGTTTCACGACATAGCCGTAACGTGGCTCTACCAGACATCCATAGCATTAAGGAAGCAGGTCAATCACTGTTACCACTCGGTTAATCATTCCGCGAACATGGGATTTTAAAGTAGAGATTACAGTCGAAAACCATTGACGCGGTGCATTAAACAAGGCTGAACATACACAGAAATTACCAGAGGGAAATTAGATCGAAAATGCCGGATAGATAATTGGTTCGAACTGTGGCTGTGATCAGCATCATACAATCGTTACCCTGGTGCAAAAATGAACTGCGCAGATCTCAGTCAACCCGAGCAGGAATAAAGCGATGGTATAGTGGGATGAAATGAGCAGATCTGTTCGGCGACATATGCACACAGACCAGTCCTCTCGGTTTGAGAGAATTGGCTTTCCGAATCTCACAATCCACAAGCTGATCATACAAGAAATAAAACACCGCGAAAATATCAGCTCGAAATGCAGAACCTAGCGGAGTGAGTGTGGAAGATTCAACCCGACCGAGTGGGCTCAGCGGTCTTGCGTCTTTGTTCCACAATGTTCTTGATATAGAATTCACCAGCTCGGTAAGAGGAGCGGACTAAAGGGCCACTGGCTGTGTAGAGGAAACCGAGTTGTTCTCCGATTTTGGCCCAATATTTGAATTTATCCGGATGAACGTATTCTTTGACCTGTTTAGGTGAAAATGGGAAAGCATAAAGAAATGGTCAAACTAATTTCTTGGTCATATTGCAGAATAACACGTGCCATTATCCTCCGTGCATCAAAATCAGTAAGGCTGGTTCAAACGGAACAGAATAGCTACCCCATTAATCCAACGAGATACGATTAATATTGCATATTCTAAGCGTCCAGATAAATTTGCTTGCTTCTAATTCTAAAAAAATAAAATGTTGTATGAAAACAAAAACACTTATTCAAAATTTTGGGTTAACAATGTTTCAGGGATTAAATCTTTATTATCAAACCACTGGTAACTAACCTTCAAGTGACGCTTGGTTGGCTGCACATATTGACCCAGTGTGACGCAATCGACCCCAGCTTGTCGGAGATCCTTCAAAGCTTGGAAAACCTCCTCGTCCGTCTCGCCCAATCCGAGCATGATGCTCGATTTGGTAACCAATTCTGTGCGACCATTGGCATTGTGGCGAGAACTTTGCACTTTCGCCATTTCCAGGGTTTTCAGCGATTGCGTGTAGCCGGCACGATGATCGCGAACCATTCTGTGTGGAAATGGCACAGCTCGATCCAGTAATTTGATAGAAAACGATATTACTACCCAATTCACCAAAGAACATAAAGAGGACTATTATACACCCATTTAATCTTTTCTGAAAATCATCAACAATGCCTATCCACCGCATCCCGACTGAGGTTGATCGCTGTATTCAATAACCTGGAGCCCATTGAAAGTCACTGACAGGAAGGTGCTATTACGCAGTGCCCATGTTAAACAAACCTCCGGAGATAGCTCGAAAGGCTCAGTGGTTAAAGTGTCTAGCGCACTCACTTAATTCGGGTTCGATCCCCGGTCAGCAAAAACAGATATTATCAGTTTTCGTCGGTGGGTCAGGCATTGGAATTAGATGGTGAGTCATTCAAGGCGGAAGGTAGGGAAAAGTTGATAAAAGAAGAGTATCAAATCAAACTGACCTCTGTAAGGATTCCACAGTCTCCAAGTTATGCGCATATACCTCTGGATTTGCGCTGACCACGATGGAGATTGAACTCTCGTTACCTTGGAAGTCCGGTACCAAACACTCGAGGAGGATGGAAGGTTTACGCTGTTTGATTTGGCGGACTGCACAAAATGAACGGGAACGTAAACCATGTTAGTCCCTTGAGAACTCTCTTAAGCAGACCCGACCAGCCTAAGGATAAAATGAAAAAAAAAACAAAAACAAAACGGTTATCCCCAGTTGCAATCGAAAGTCCCAAACGACTAAGAACAACAATACGTCCGGATGGTTCTCTCGATCAACAGACCATCTTTTCCAATTCCAGTGAACCAATTACAACAATTTTTGAATCGCTCCTAAAATCAAGAATGTCGACATTAACCGGACGAAAATAAGTGGCTGACCAATCACGCTCTTTCTATTTAAACTGTATTGATATTGGTGACGTCATTTTAACTTGAGTTAGAGAACCTACGGAAAATTCACAAGTTACAACCGGTTTAATTGAACCTAAAATGGTACAATACCGTTCGACGAATGTGATAGTTGTCCCAAAAAAGGAGCATTGGTATTAGTCCAGATTGACGGTTCCCATGAAAACCTCACGGTTAGGTTTTACGTTCAGATCGAAAACGTGTCATTCCTAGGTGGCATCACAGGATTGATCATGCTGCTTGGACCGTTGATAAAATTTGCGATCAGGCAATCACGAGCCCATCAAAATGGTTGACAGTAATGATTAGAAGATAGCAAGTTCGATGATAGGCGAATGTCGTTTCCAAATGAAAAAATACGATGCTACGCGCCATTCAGATCCCGCAAACCCACAGGACGAGAACAAAAACACCCACAAATAACGAAAAGATCCTGTTGCGACTTCTAAAACCGACCAAGTATTGCAAAGAATCAGCGGATTCGCAACACTCATTGATAATGATGCGCGTACTGGAATCAGACCAAACCTTCCATTAGGACGAACCAATGTAACAATTGTCGGAAAATCGATAAGCCAATTCGATTCTCTTCTCTCCTAACTAAATAAAAGCATGAAATAATTCACCATGTGATATCATCGCTGAACTCACCGTAAAAAAACCATAGAAGCACTGTACAGCTGTTTCATCCTTGTTAGGAATGATGAGTAGTGCATATGGACCGCGCCCGAACTGGGACGCGAACCCGGGACGAACGATTCTGAGTGGTGAGTATGCACTGCTGATGATTCCTAACAAGGATGAAACAGCTGTATAGTGTTTCCATGGTTTCTTTATGGTGAGTGGAGCGATGATATCACATGGTGAATTATTTCATGAAAACATTCAATCTCCTACTACTAACATGCACTAAATAAGAGCAATCAAGGAGCTTGCTTGCCGGCCAAAGTCACCCACTAAACACGTGCGCAAAATTTGTGCCAAACTCTGCGCGCAGTTCTTTGATCTCCTGTTTTATTCGTTCCATCTCTCCATGACTGGACAGTTTTGCATGTATTCACGGCTGCCTGGGTTGACGCTACTCTTCTGCAGTGTCCAATGCTGCTGGCTAAGTTGGCTGGTTTGGTACGACCAAATACGGCTACCTTTGGTATCATCATGTTAGTCCAATGAATAGTTACTCAGCGTTGTAGACCGAACATGCCCATTTCTACTATTCAGTCATCTGTCGGGTTCTCATCTGACCTACTGCAAAAAGGCCCCGGGGCCATACCCGTAATGGTAATGACGGGCTTCCAACAACAGCTTTTCTCTGGATCTGGTCGTGCACAAAGAGCGGTCGAGATCACATGCCGTCTCACAACAGATTCCTGAGCACTTGATTGTTAACTGTGACGTCGACTGGAGTCTGAAAACTGACGCCAAAAAAGGACAGGTGGTCGACCACAAAAAACGCAGGGTTATGCTGTCACTAATCAAATGTGCACAGATGAGCAAACAAAATACTATAGAATCATTTGAATGGCAAGGATGAGTTACCGCATTTGTACTGGGGCACTAGGCTATTTTGTAAACAGGATTACCGCAAAGTATCGTTTCTCAATCAGTCGATAAAGAACACAAACTCAATGTACAGCTTTCTTATCAACGATAAGAACTGACATCATGAGTATGACCGTCGTGTCTTGGCAAGAATAAAACAGCTGTTTGCATCGTTTTCATAGTTTCCAGTAGTGAACTGAGCGTTGATATAACCTGAGTTGTTGGTTTGGTGACCCAGTCAACATGATCTATAATAGAAAACGCTTCTTCACTGTGCTATCGTGAATTTATTATATCGTTTCATTTGATACATTAGAAAAAAAGTATCAATGCAAACCCTCTTACCAGTTGTACATAGGAGGCCAAGAAACTGGAGCAGAATGTATTTTCTCAACATAAGCACACACAAACACCGACTGTTTCTGTGTCGACAACGCATTCCACAGGTCCGTCCGAACTGCATCATCATGTGCAAACTTAAGAGATAGTTGAATGAGATAGCCGAGTGATTTAGGATTTGGACAGGTCTCAAACACGATGACCGCAACGCTCACTCGACCAGGCAAACGGGCTAGGCTCAACTATGCTCACCACGACCATTTACAGACCCATAATCGGAGGTTCTCGGCCAAATCTGGGTGCAAATGGACAAGGTAAGATGATCTGAACGCATCCAAAGTCCAGGTGGCAGTCAAAACGCTGAGGGAATAGAATGTGAGTAATGTTCATTTACTCTATTTCATGTGGCACTTGGGTCGGCCATTTCATTTTCGGCCAATCTTCGCTATAGACTTAACGTTGAACGACAAAGTTGGTCTCGTTAAACGCGTCCAGTCGCAATTTGCCAGTTACTGGTGATGGATTCAAACGAGAACATATCCCGAGAAAGACATGCACTATCCTCTTTGGGGAGACTGAAGACTGAATTTGTGGACAGGGTTTCCGTTCATCATATGCACCATTCAATGATCCACACACCAGTGACAACTGAAGGAATCGTGATCGCCTTGGAAAAAATCCTCAGATCTCCATTAGGAAGTTGGCGCAACAGCTTCCTATGAGTAAATCTGCAAGAATTATTGCACACTGTCTATGCTTTCACCCTTATGAGAGACGAAGATGTCTCTTTGTGAGTAGTTTGTTGAGTCACTCAGAAAGCAGCCTACTTTGTGTGGAGATTTTTTTCAACCTCATGGTGAAGTAAATCACAAAAATCAAGTCTATCGGCAAGTTGTATTAGACGTGCGTCAGTGTTTCAACAATATCCATCTTATTGTACTTATGAACGAGCGCTTTAATCACCTGATTGTGGCATGTACCGCGAAAGAAATTGAGAGAACGTTTGCCGGCAAACTGAAGCTTTCACAGTTCCAGATAAACATGGTGCAATAAGTCGCATCATGCATAGCGGATTTTACGATTACATTTGGGTTCGTCTCTTGGTTTTGTCGTAATGTGAGCAGAAATGAAATAACACTAGGATAATATCAGTGCATGGTAGTTTTATTATCCCGTCGAACGGTCGAAGTCATGGCGTGTTCAAAGAGAACGCTATAGGTTCGGGTCTTCCCACTATCACCGATCGGCGGTTATCGATGACTGCGCCCCCCCGCCCTGAAAATTGTATGCATCGTTGGGCCAGTAGTGGCAAGAAAATGGGAGAACAGGTTTGTTTCCCTGAACTTCTACTCCGGGCTAATGCGGGCGTAGAGCGTGTGTGGACGAGTGTATGTTTGACGGAAATAATGCAAATTTGAAAAAGGGGATTGAGAAAGGAACGATTGTTGACAGAGGATAGATAGAAAAGGGAAGGTTGCGGTTTGGAAATGATTGCATTCGCTATTTTGTTGTTGGGGCATCAACGGGTCACGAGACATTCAAAAACATTTACAGGGTCTAAACGAAAGTATCCAAAACAGTCAAGAAAAATGGACTTACCGTCCATTCACGCTCCTAACGATTCAAATGAGATTCTAGTGAGAAAATATGGTGGCATTTGTAGCGGTCGCAATTAGACCTCATTACCTATCATCTTAAGTTTACTAAAAGCGGCCTGTGACGTCATTCTAATTCCCGTGGCCAAACACCACTAATGGCTCATGAACAAATGGCCCATCCACAAGGGACCAGATGACGCAACTGAAACGCGTCATGTGTTCGTATCTTACAGAGGGGATGTTCAACCCTTGAAGGTGGACCCGATGTGATTTTGATGTTCGATAAACAAGTGACGGCATGCCCGGTCGGTTTAACTGCTAAGGCGTTCACGTCCCAGGTCATTACGGGTGACGATTACCAACAAAGGTGAAATGCTGTATAGTGGTTTCATGGTTTTTCAACGGTAAGTTGGACGCTAATGCTGCATGGTGAATTCTTTGAAAATGGCACTGAATGCTCTACTATTGAAAACAAGCCAGTTAAGATAATTGACTTTATCTTAATGAAAAAGTAATTGATCCAGTCATCTCTAAACCGTGACAAGGCAATCTCTCTTTTCCTAGATATTGATGTTATTTGTATCGAGTATGCCTATAAGTATGTATGACCGTATTAGTCAGACGAAGTTATCGGGAATAAGCATTTCCTCAATCTCCAAACGGTCATTTCAAACAGAAAAAAATGATATAACTAAAATACCCACTGGACTGTATTATCTCTACAGCTAAATCAACCATTTCTTCTCTCCTTTGGTAAATACCATACATCAAATTATTTCTGAAATGGTTAGGAAGTAGGGTTCTACTCATATTTATCGACAGACAAACATGCCACTTGGTAACCCCCTACCCGATTCGCACACAGGGGAAAGGGTATCGCATTGACAAGTTGTGATTAGGAATAGACAGATACAGGCGGGCACTTGCAGTGCTAAAGTAGTGATTAGTGTTCTCTTGACTACAAGTATCCATATGAATTACCGCGTGTCCGACAACAGTACTGTAACACGGCAGTCGTAACTCGCCTCTTTGCGAGACAAACTATAACAACTAACCTACACGATCACCGGTTTAACTTTAAACTTTTGTAGTGTTAAGTTTCCAATTGGAGCTGGTCAAAGGAAAGAGGGGGAACATCGGTTCTCAGTCGATGGCAAACTCTATTTCACTCGATGGCCTTGGAGATCATACTCTTTGACCAGAGTTATCGACTGAGTTTCCTCTGAAGGAATCTCACTTCAGGACCAAATGACGTAAGAAGTGTATTGAAAAATCCATGCGCCATGCATTGGTTTTAATTGCGAATGATATAATGTTGACAACAGCGTTGTCAGTAGAGGTATTGCGCGATAAGCCCCCATCCGACATGCATCAATCGGAGCGACGGAGCCGAGATTTCGGAGATATGGACAGCCCTAACATCTTCGAGTAACAAACATTCCAAAGGTTATCACGCTAGTTGACCCCACCACCACGACGACGCATGACGTGAAAGACAAATATTCTCTCACGCAACGCACAGTTCAAAGTACACACATTCACAAACACACACAGACAACTAAAAATCAGTCGGCATGTGAACGTTCTTCCCTCAGTCATTTGATGGTAAAACTTGCCTTGAGAAAGACTACCCACGGTAGTCGAAACGTTGGCGCATTACATCTACCAACAACGCTGTTATTAACATTATACCATTCACAATTGAAACCCATTTCGGTTTGGAAAAAACGTGTAGCATCCCATCCAAGAACGTTTTCCTCCCATCTCAACGCATCTGCAATGTGACACGGTGTATGAGATTCGTCATTATAAGTTAGACAATCATAATCTCGTGTACAGCAAGACTATCAGCGACCGATCTGGGCTACAGGGCACCTATCCATCACAAGCAACTCTATTGACTTATAGATTGCACTTGGATGCAACCTCAAACAAAATGATCGGTTAAGTTACCTCTAGGCCACTTACTGAATTGAATCACCCAGTATCTACCGAACGATGTCAAGGACGCTGTCCTGTGACCGACCACTAAGATTTTTCATGGGAAGCTGTGTCAACGAAGTCAGTTCACCTCCTCACAGTTACTCTTATGTGGTGAATGGCAAAAAAGTTAAAATCTAAAGAAACACCTTAAGCTGAGATACAAGTGAGACCGAGAGAAAACCTAACAGAAAGCAGACTGACTTGTCTGGGCAATGTGGTTTGCACCGCCGTCTGGGAGGTCATCACGATCGACGGAGGTGATCACAATGTAATCAACGTTCCATCGACTGATAGCCTCTGCCGTATTCGCGGGCTCCTCTGGATCAAGCGCAGGCGGGCGGGGAGACGTTTTCACGGAACAAAATCGACAACCACGGGTACAAGTGTCACCCATTATCTGGAATGTAAAATACGAATATTCATGCCCAATTTCAGATTGAGGGATGTGTGCACGACAGTTGTGAACTCCTAGCATAAAAAGAGAGCGCATACGAGGACAACTTTGCTTGCCTGAGACAGTCAGGTGATAATGCGAATTTCACCTTATCCCGATTTTAAAATCGGTTTCAACATTTTTTCTTTCATAAACCCGACTGCCTGTTAGGTTGAAAAATGAAAGAACACAGATGAATGGGTCTGAATCCCACGAACCAGTCAACTAACGTCAACTAATTTGACACCATTTCGTGGGTCAACCGTGTTGCCATGGTTTTACGCAATCAGAGTGACATCAAAACTATCGCGTCCCCCTAGCTTCCGGGAGACCTTGCTACGTTCACATGAATTATCAACTATTTCCGTCAGATTGTTATCTTCAGTTGTCGTTTTTATTCAGGGAGATTCCTTTCGAAATTAGAATTCCTGTCGTTCTGCGTCACACACGACAAGACGTTCTACTGGTGGTCGTTAGTCAGTCGTAGTTGGCAAAGATAGAAGGAGAGAAGAATGCTCAACCATTTTTCATATACATCTCAGAAGCAAGGGGTTTGCGGACCAAAGATCTACGAACGGTATCGGTTCGAACACCGGTTTCTTCGTAGCACTGACAGAGTGAAGTAGGATAATTTTACAGGAATGATGCACTCGGTAAAAGCGGAGTTGTTAATGGGAGCAGCAGTGAGCGAACTTTTCGGTTATCACCAGTAGCCTTCTTCAAAGCAAAGCTCAATCGATTACCTGGTGTCCGTAAAAGCGTCTGACAGTCAACCGAGGCTGCCAGATTGTAATCAAAGGAAGGTGATATTGGCGTGCAGTTAATGGCTGTCAAAAGTGGACTGAACATTTTCTCTGTTGAGGAACGAGCTTCATAGGCTCGATAATATAATGTGGTACAATGAAATACCGGGCACTCGAAATATTCTGAGCAAGGCCGAAGTGAAACTAATAAATTTCTGTTGTTCGATCAACTTTCAGCCGGTGAATTGGTCACCAAGACGTTCAACAGGTGGGTGGGTTGCGCAGTTACTCATCACATCCTAGTTTTGGATCACAACGAAACAAACACGAACTCACCATGATTGTAGCTGTGGCTACTTGATGAGTACCACCCCAACATTCCCCGGCATTTGGACAACGGGCCTCTTCACAAACCTGGAAATCAAGAAACAACTGGCCAATACAATCATACATCACAGAAAAACAAGTAAATAAGATGACATCACATGGTGAACTATTTTGTGAAAACATTCAATCTACAACTAACAAATACCAAATAAGGCTGTGTTCTTGAGAAAGTCATCATCTAACAAAGTGTAGAACTAGTCACTTCAAACTGAGATTTTTCAACCACGTTGGCAATAGTTCTCCGTTGTGTTCCGCCAATTTCAAAACCAAAGCAATGGTAATAGGTAGAGTAAAAAAACAGTTACGGTTGCAATGAGCGCGCGGTGTCAAGAAAGCAGATTGGATCCCACTCAATTCTTCTGTCATGCAATCAAGAAACCGTCTAACATCAGAATGAAAAAGAACACACGTTTACTAGTCTTGGAGACTGTTTACGTGAACCAGAAGTATTGTAAATAAATGTTTCGTTTACATTTTGATTGTGTACACACAGAAATTAACAGTAGCGGGACAATATCGAACCATTCATGTGATGCTGAGAGCAGCTCATACAAATTTCGGAAGAGTCGTAAAAACTACCCTGGAGCATATCCATCAAGATTGACAATAACCCGCCATGAAACGTGAGTGTAGTAGAACAGGCACGCCTCATAACCACCAGGGCTCACTACAAGGAGCTGAGGGAACTGCTAACCATGGCTGTGAAACAAGGAGTGGCATAGAATCATAGCAGGCCATATTAAGTCACATGTGGTAACGAGCCGGGCGATAGTAAAGTCTTATCTACCACCAAAGTGACCGACAGATCTGGGATTCGAACCTCTTTGCCCTTTCGGTGGAAGACGCTTGATCCACTTGACCGCCTCCGGTCTGAAGTTGCAGATGCTAAATCTAATTTAGGAGGACACTAAGTGTAACCAACCGAATTAACGCACACTGAACTATTTTTATGAAAGACTGCCAGGTCAAAACTGTCGCTCCGAAAGGACTGGCAAGTTGATATTCAGACTAGCGAAAAACCACTTACCGTGGACAGTTTTAGAGACCGCAAGTCTTTCGCTAGCCGAGCGTAACTTGCACCGTAAGGAATGCTAGTCTTCAGCCATTCTGGGAGGCGTAACCTGCGAGAAAACGTTTATAGAATAGGATATACAATAACAGAAATCAGACAGTCAGCTGCGACGAATAAACTTGACAAATAATCTCCAGTGGCAAATTCATGGAAGACGACGGATCTGTTTGTTCCAGGCCGAACGGAGGGATCAAACGATATCCATAGTGGCAGTAGGAATAATAATAATAATAGTACATGGAGATCTTGAGTTACGGATGTCTCGACTAGCGAGTTTTCCCGTACATTAGCTGCCTAGGTCGATTTTTACTTCCAGTTGCAACCTGAGGTTTGTTTGTCGAATCAGCTTTAAACAGCCCATAACAGCCTATTGGCCAGGCCAACATTTTCCCAGCATCCTGTGTCTCATCCAATGATTTCAGGGTGATGTGAACTATACAAACAGCCACGGAATGAATTAGGCTTCCAAATAAAGGCATAACTATAAGTGTTGTATCAATGCGTAAGTCTTTAGATTATCCCTGATCGACGACTTCACGATAGTCTCATTCGCAACGGGAATAAATCATAAACAAGTATGGAAGTTCATCCTATCTATGACAGCAAATTGACACCACAAGAAAGCATACGCACACAGGCGTTGATATACCATATGGTAGACAAATGTGATGAAGTGGATGAAGTGAATCACGACGAGTAGATAACAGATTGATTGTCAGCGTGATGTGAGGAGGAACGGAATAATTTACCACCCACTGATCGAAACGAGATTTGGTACGTGATGGGACCATCGGCTCATGAATGCATACGTCACGACTGCACAGATGTGTGGGAAACGCAGGTCTCCCATTCGTTACTGTAAACAAAACATTTGCTGGTGGGTTGAAAGACCAACTATTACCATTTTGTTGTTGACGTAACATCGTGAATTAGCATTTAACTCTCTCTGATAAGAAAAATGCAGGTAAGTGTTTAATACGTCTTCAATTGGGTTCCCCAAGTCTTGCCGAGATTTCACTACGTATCAATGTCAATCCATCATGAGCATCCATTCATTTATGACTTTTTCAAGTAAAACATTTCAAAAATCCTCAAATCTCACTGCAACAAAATTATTCTACTTCCACATGCTTTCATGATTTGAAATCTCATGTAATACTTTAAAGCTAATTGAGAAGCTATGTAAACTACACTTTTTTATCCTCTCATCTTTAGCGTTCTCTTATTAACGAAACAACAAGTTACGTCATATTCAGGAAGTGAGTTGCGGCCAAATGATGGTCACCCGTTAGAGGGATAACTGGAGATTGAAGGATTCCAACCCGTGGAATTCAGGTTGAAATGCGTCGTCGGTCAACTATCGAATTAAAATGTGAGGAAGAAATGCTGTGTTTCATTCCGTCTGTGACGCTAGGTCAATCGGACAATCACATGCGCCAAACTGAAAGGGAATCCAACCATAGCATGTCGTTCATGAGACTGACAGTTTTCCGATTACAACTTATGATTTCTCAACTGAATGCGACAATTCCCCGAATAAACTGGAAAATGATATAGGCTGACCCGAAAGAGCAATTTCTACGGAGGATACGATAATTTCGCTGCATTAAAATGTGATAGGGGATAAATTGCAATTAGAATCACAGATAATTAACTTTCAAACTAACAGGAATGACAACAATATCGATTAGAGGTGTGGCGATGTTTTCAAAACAAAATAAAACACGAGGATGAGATACATGCGTTGTGGCATGCACGATTAAGATGGTCTATTTTGCGAATCACTGTTAATTGAACGATGATAAGCTGAGGGCCAGCGCTCCGAGGTGTCTATTCTGATGTCACGAATCGGATTTGACGGAGCACGCGGTGCGGAGTGGTGGTCGAACCATCAGATCTCGATCGAGTGGTTATCAGCTCCGGATCGCAACATAGACAACGAATGCAAGGTGCCGCTGATCGAGAGGAGCACCACACACACACAGCATTGTTCTTCATTGGACGATGAGAGTTCACCAGGGGGAATCAGTCGCCACAGTACTTGGGCGTTTTGCCCGGAGCAGAGTCAATTTAATCTACAGTAGGCCAAATGGTTATACACCAAAGCACTGAAACCATTAAATATCCCATGAGATAGAAATCCGAATGTAAACATCGGAATTATCTGACACCCAGTACAATTTTTTCAAACTTCGATTCAACAAGTTAACTTAACAAACTGAATGCGTTCTGTGTGACAATAACACTGTTCTGTCACTCTCCCTTTAGTTGGGAAAAGATATTGACCATTACTCAGCCGTCGAATAGAGAAGTGAATCACGGTGAGAGGATTTAACTCCGCAATATTCACCTCGACCGCGATGTCGACCGCCTAGGTATCGCTGGTTATTAAATGAATAAGGCCGAAATCTAGTGAAAAAAATTCAAGCCATCCACGAACAACTACCGGGTGCCAACAAAATCACAACGTAAGAAACATACCAAACTCACCGTTCCCCTGGAGCGCTTTTGAGGGATGCACAGGAACTGTTTGAAAAACTTTGAAGCTCCGGTCCAGATGATTTGATAAACTCTGCCAAACTTGGACCAGACGCAATACGTTGGCGAAATTCTTCGCTAGCCTCAGAGTTGCTTTTCAAATCATTTCGTTTTCCCGAACTGAACCAACGTTTCAGATTTCTAGTGTAGAATAATCTACTACCGAAATGATACTTCGACGAAAGATGTTGCCACGGGACCGGAAGAATAGCACGGCATCCGGGCATCAGATAATAACCTGGTTCCCGGTGAATGAGGCAACAAAAGACGTTAGTTTTAATGGACTGGTCACTTAAGCCAGCATTCACCGAGCCTTTGAGTTCACGTGATATCTGCCTTCCAATCCCTTAGATCGATTTACCATATCACCGACCAGTCACTCATTGCTGTATGATAAATGTTTGATCCTCACCCGTCCCCCATTGAAAACATTTGGCGTTTTATCAGATCTTGTTTATTGTCCGCGTAGATTGGTTGGTACACTGGTTGATTGAGTGAATAACTGTTTTTGGTCCCTAGGCACGGAACATTTAGGCGCATGCCGTCCTTTGTAACTATATTTCGCTGGAGTGACGTATGATACTTGTTCAGCTCTCTGTTCTGAATACCGTTCGCTGAAACCGTTGGAGGTTTCACCCCGCTTGCTTTCACCGTTTTCTGTACGTTCCGTTAGGCACAAACCGGGAGTTCTACAAAAAGCGTTGTCTGATTATACACAGTCCCGGCTGATACTAAGTGATTTGGGAAAAGCAAAACAATGAAAAAAAACAGCTGAGTAGATGGAATCAATCAATCGGATAAGATTCTACCGAAACAGAAACAGAGAACTGAGCAGGCGTCATTCCCCAGTCCAGCTGAGCAGATTTATAGAGGACAGTGTGCGCCTTAATGTTCCGTGCCTCGAAACCACAGTCAATCAATTCAGTAAACAGTCTAAGCGGATAATTACGGTGGACCATGAACAAGGTTTGATAAAATGGCACGCACTACCAATAGCAGAAGGCTGGAACATGAACAAATAGTACTGAGGACCAGACATTTATCATGTTAGTGCACGATTGGTGAGGGAAACGGCGAATCGGTCTGAACGTTTAGAAAGAGATATTACGTGGACATAAAGGATCAGAAAATGTAGGTTTATATGATAGCTAGTAGAGTTATCGATCAATCAGTCGGCTAAACAAACCACCAATAAAGAACGTAGCGGTGCCGTATGACGTAAGCATGTGCGAGCAATCATGTTAATGCATGCACGTAAGTGAACATTTGTGCGAGCAAATGTGTGCATATGTGCGTGCAAGTAAGCATGCACCGTTGAATCGGAAAGAATTCAACAAAAGTACCATTGAATAACACTTCCCTACCATAATACTACCTATATTCTACTGAGATACCGGCAAAGCTCAAACTTACGAGAATAGAACTTCTTATATAGATGATTAATGGAATTTCATGATGCAGCTACCTATCGGCTGGAATTCACTCACTACAGTGAAGGTCGAGCATCAGCTAGGATTCTGTGGAGATGCACTGCTTATAAATTTTACCCACCAGGTGAAAACAACCGTCTGTAGTCTGAGTTAATTTGTATTAAGAAATGACTGTGTTGCCGGTACACTAGGACATAGTGCATCTAGGGTGCTTTCAAGATTTTTAGTAGACACACTTGCATGCTTCCTTGTCGTCTTCTGAGTTCTAGATAGGATAACAGCTGACAATTCGATGGTTTGTCATGAACAGGATGCAGTCACCCTTTTTGAATGAGTTGTTGTCGGAAACCAGTGGAAGTGTCCATGATGGAGTGAATTTCTGCCTGGGAAGCGCTCACTCTATGAAGAACCCGTTGGTGGTACTGACGTGCCGAATGCAAACCACCGTTACAGAAGGCCATAGCTTTTTGCTTCTCTTGAGACAGCACCCTAGCGAAGACGTTGTAATCAAACTTAAAGGTCACAAGCATCCAGGAGTTAGCAGGCATGTAAGGTACGATTACAGCTCTCAGATACTAACAGATGCTGTTACACCCTTGTTAGGAATTACCAGCCACAATGCATATCCACCACGTCCGAAATAGCACGCGAAACAGAGTTGAAAGATTGTGAATAGAACGCCCTAGCCATTACACTACCGGCTGGACTCAAGTAGCCAAATTCTGTAGGTTGCGTTTAGGGCCTTCCTCATACTTGGGATGCCTGCGGGGACGTCAACTATCAGTGTGCCAGCGGCGCGCCACCGCGTAAATCAATAACGAATAGGCGCTATAATATGTGATGATATTAAACAAAGTGTTGACAACCGGCACAGCAACGTAATGGCTAAAATAAAAGGATTTAAGCTATAAGACAGGGTTTCGTAATTTACTGAGGGCGATGACCGATTGATCAACTCGTGCGACTTTTAGATGAAACGAAACACCTTACGTTTATGGTACACCCTTCCGCTACAGGCCTCGACGAGCATGGAACCGCATTTTCGAAGTTCTGTTTGCTGTGCTCGGCATCAGCGTTGACGGTTTGTCTTCCCCCGATGGGCAAATATTTCGAACCAAAACTCCAAGCTCAGTGACCACAAGGCCTCGAAAGCCGTCAACCTAAGCTAGAAAACAACATTTAAAACCAGTGAAAATAGAGCTTTAAATTTCACACACCACCCGTGGTTCCACAAGATAATTCTCTTGATTTGTCGCAATCCTTGTTGCTCTTATTTATTTCACTTATTACTAAGTGCCATGAACGTTCACCACGTTAGTTGAACAGATTTGACAAGTTACGCATGTAGAGACTGTCCCTCACCCTTGAAGCCGCCCAACAAAATACCAGGAAACGTTTGCCGATATTCCTCGTTCGATATAGTGGGGTACGGCTCTTCCAATGCATTGATAAGTCAGGCATGTAACAAAAAAGTTCGTTCGGAATTTTTAGTCTGCAGGATCGTGCTGTAGCAACCGCCGAACAGTGCGAAATAAGCTTGGCTTACGAACGTCATTAAACATGAACCTGCTTTTTACCGTCCACGGTAGCTCCGTTCTACTGAGGTCAGAACCGTCATGGTGGGACGCATTTATTTCCTTGGGCGAGACCAGTTATTAGGCACAGACGAGTGATATAACCAAACAAGTTTAAGTCCATGTGCGAACACCAAAGACAAACAAATCATCTACGTGGGAATGTTTTTCTATGGTATGCTTTATCTACGACTGCATTGAAAGGGGCATGCCCCGTTGCCACTAGAGCCGGACACACGCGGTGTGTGCGTGGGAGGGGAGGGGGGAGGGACCGGCAACCGTGAATCTGAGATTTGGAGTGGCATAGAACAACATAAGGTCTCATTGTGCCAGGTGCGGTAATGAGCCAGACGACAGCTGGTTGCCGTTTGCCATCAAACGGAGTGGTCAATATGACCAGTTCGCGGTTAATTAGACAGTATTGCTTAAGAGCATCCAATGCTTAAGAAACAAACCATGATTACATCGGGTGTATCCCCAATTCGAAAACATTGTCAACTACTGAGAGGATCAATTCGACGGAAAGGAGAACAAATTAACAGCCGGTCAACCATTCCGTGACTTGATCGAATGACAAAGAATGACTAAAACGGTTTCATTCACTCGCCAATCAGTTTTGGAAAATTGGCTGAGCGCCCATCAGTAGGTGCATGGAAAAATCAGTGAACTAAAAGGTTTATGGGTTGTGCTCAGTTTTTTGCAACTGGATCGAATCTCGCCGATTTGGAGCGGAGATGGTCCATCTGTGATTTGAGCAACCCTCTCAGTAGTCGTTGTGATTCCGAATTAATAGGCACAGTGCCTCTCAGTTGGGAAAATTGATAAATTCTAAATATCTCATGGGTTAATGTGAGAGCTAAACTATTTCTGAGTCGCGAAATGGCCGAAATGACTATTTCACTCTTCCGTACGAATTAATAAACTACCACAACGAACTGAGAAATTACAAAGTGAGTTTGGGAAATAATTAGTCTAATATGAAAACAATATTTATGGTCAGGTTCCGTGCCGCGAAAGCCCGTTTAAAGTGCTTAATTCTCGTACATTTTGCTACGCATGCACAAGCGTAGCTCTTACACTCCTGCCATGGAGTTTCGTGCACCTGCTTGCAGTCACACATCCACAGGAGCAAGGTTGTGTGATCCAGACAAATCTTGAAGTGTAAAGCACATGTAGAAGCACAGATGTGACCTTGAGGTTTTTTCGTAATTTTTGCCGTTTCTGATTGTGCGCATTTTTCTAAAGACTCATCATCATATCAATAGCAAGAATCCCAATTTTTATTGAACCTCATGCGACCAGTCAGTTTGATGAACCTGGCCATTAGTATTACAATCCAACGCACATATTCGTTGAACTTTCCCATAAGGTCAATAGTTTACGACTGTGCGAAGCGTCATCTATAGCCATCAGCTTAAAACACCGAATTAGACAGTCAACAGTAGGGGGTATCCAAAACCGGTGCGAGAAGAATTGACAACATAAGGAACTTTCGACTCCACGACAACGCACTTTTCTAACGATTGAGAATCACTGAAGAGCATGGGAGCCAAAGAGATAAGATCATTTTCGTGATCGTCTAAGCTCTTGGATTTGAATACAAACCAGGCGGATTAGGCGCCTGTCACGCCAAAAAGGTCGGACATTCAAATCCCGGACTCATCTGCCACTTTTGTGGTAGACGGAAACTCGTGCGGTATTTATCTCTCAAGGGTAACAGAGTGTTGGTCAGTCGTCGTTAAGCCACAGGTGAGATCACTTGGTCAATGAGGTGTGTTCCGTGTACATAGATCTAATCACGCGATCATTCTTTCTCCGTTCACAGGACAATTTGTCTTCTAATCCGTTAAAAAATCGCATGGTATTTCTCGCATTGGTAGTCGAAACAAGGCAAAACCTTATTCAAACATCCAAGAAGTAAAGAAAAATTCAAAATAAACTGGTTTCTGGGAGTAAGATTTATTAGAGTAAAAAAATATGTACATCGATAGGGATGATTGCAGGAAGCGATTCATTTCACATGGATTGTTCCCCATCCTTTGGCTGTTCACGGGCACTTGCCTGTGACAACTTCATGGTTCGAAACAAGGATCCTAGTTGGGACATAGCCTCCGCATGTGTGTTCACTCCGGCAGTTTGTCGGATTGATTTGTAATTTTTCTGGACGAAATCGGCAAACGCGGGGCGACTTGATACCGACCTACTATTCTGTAGCCGTGGTGATGACACACCAACTGAATGGGGCGATTTTTTCTGGATATGGGATAAGAGTCTGCGATCCATGGCCCCGGCCAAGCTGGGACGCATCATCCGACCTCGTGGAGTGTTGAGAAGCAATTCAAACTTGGAATGACATCGTCCACACACCTGAGGGAATCGAAGATGGGCCGCTAGTGAATAAAAATCAATCGGATAAAAGCAGAACGATTTGTAGAACAGAACAGTTTATTTTTACTGCATAATTGGCGGATAAACACAGTCGAGAGGGCACGTTACATAGCCGTTAGGGACTGCTCGTCAAGAGGAGCGGAATACCGAGGACCCAGACCCTGAAACCTGGAGTGACATAGAACCACGTGGGGGAGGGTCCCCATTAAGGTTAGGTGTGAATTTCGAGGCGTATTCCACCAACATTGCATGCGTGGAGCCAACGTTAATAGACTAGGCGGATACGGCAGTCCAAATGCTATGTAAATTGATTGGGACCAGACCAATCGGAATCGTTGGCAGTGATTGATAAGAACAGAACGCAGAAGAACGGTGAGGTGTTGCTAAAGTGGTCACCTTCCAGTTCTGGTTAGAGTTACATTATATCAGGTGTTGGTTTTCGACAATTCCAGCATCAAACTCAAGATTTATATCTTCATGTTATGCTCAGTGTCGATCGCATAATTTATAGCAGTGCTGGACCGTAATCACCAGTGCTTCGGAAGTTAATAAGAGAATCTAAAATCGGTACAAAACTGATGCCTCCAAATAATCCAGCATAGCGAAGACTGAGCGTCTAAGGCCTCGAGTCGGCTACTCACCTTGAGCGCCTCTTGAAGGCTCCAAAAAGACCGCGCGTCTTAAGCAGCCTCTGTTGAGGAAGTCTTACTGCCTTCTCGGAGGTGAAGGGATGAAAGCGAATACTCGGGGCTCTCCGCCGGGTCGAATGATCTTTGGCAACCAGTCTGGGTGAGATGGATAAACTCCAATTCTAAACTAATGAAAGGCGGCTGTATGTTCACCGATATGTGTGGAAGAGGGATGTACTGGACACCCAGGATGTCTAGCCTAAATCGAAGAAAAGGTGAATTGAGTGGGTTACGTGATCCTTAGATTGTCCTCCGGCCTTGTGTGTTAAACCATGTGATCAGAGTCTCGGAGGATAGGGTCTCCCAAGTCAGCCCTCTACTTCGGCTTGGGCAACTAGGTAGTACGAGGCCTACAGAGGAATCACGGATCCCGGTGACTAGCCGGTGAGGTGGAGATAGATGATAGAGAAGCTGCCATATGTGACGAACTCTGCACAACGTATCTTCTTTTCTCTTTCTCGGTTATTGTTTTTTTTCCTTCGCCATGATTCCAACAGCACATGAACTGTGCTCAAAATCGTGGAAAAGTGTAGATATAATAAAGCCGATCCAGTGTACCTACACAAGTGCTAACCATTCATTCATAAAGACGATGCAAATGGTGTGACACTCTTTGAAACGCCCCAGCCACTGTTGAGAGCTTTAAAACCAATTAGATGGAGGTCAGCTGTGCAAAGCATGACCTTTCCCCGGATAGTCAGACCGGGGTCAAGAGCGTTCAGTTTTTTGCGTCAGACTGAACTGGGAGCGCGGCATACCATCTCTCGATGAGACCAGGGATTCGCGATTGATATTAGCGTTGTTCTCAATATATTTTCCTATTTCTTACATATATTGCTGTAAATCCGCTTCGTGATGAAGACACGCCAATCTCGATTTTGGGCTCGGTAACCAGCTGGGCAACGGCGACTTGAGGCCTAGTGATAAGGTGACCACGAAATCCGAGATCAGAACAGAGGACCGACGAAGTAGCAAACGCTTAGCTAACTTGAAAGCAAATAAACTCAGTCGATCAAATAAAAATACTCGACAATTGGGCGAAAATCAGGATCGACAATTCCAAAACCAGCTGGTAAATGCGCATTAAGCAACCAGACACTAACCTGTTTCTCGGTATTCACGGACTTCGAATGCCGATTGACACAAGCACCGCAACCGGTACATCGATATGTGAATCGCGTATCAATCGCATACGCATGACAAACGGACACGATGGGTAGGCGTGGCCAAACCTGTTGCGCTTTCCACGACCAGTAACGCCATCTTGGCCCGTGACCATCGTTTATTCCCTCGAAAATCCAAACAGCCGCGTGGCAAACCTCGTGTAACAACGTGTCTCGAACGCGTTCCGCAGAAGTGCAGACTTTGGTGGAGAGTTCGATTTCAGCCAGACGAGTCTGCGAATACGTGGAGAATGGTGCACAAGTTATTAAGAACCGTACGCACTGTCCAATCTTACCAGTTTTCCCTGATTTCAGCCGTGAGAAATGCTCGTAGAGTGAATAGAGAGGAACAGGGCAATCAAACTTAGCATGATAATAGAAGACATCCAAACTAAGATCAGCCGGATATGAAGTATCCATTCGATCATTGACTTTTTCATGAAATGCTTCATGCATGAGTGCAGTGGAAGAAGTGTACCCAATAGCCACTAAGACCAACCACAAAGGGGAGGACACCGGCAATCGTGACCCTGAAACTTGGAATGGCGTAGAACCACACAAGATTTAATTACTTCAGGTGTGGCAATGAGGGGGACGACGGCGAGTTGCCATCTGCCACGTATACGTTTAACGCATGAGTTCAATGAAAAGCCCATTTCCCCTAACCGCCTAAAGACGAATACATGCGAAGGGAAGGGGGCTGGCGCTTGGGATTCGGGGAGTGAGAAGCATGGACTCATATGAGATTCTAATTGGTCGTGTGTGCGGGAACGAGTCGGGCAGCAGCGTACTGCTGTCTACGAGTAAAGGGACCGGCAGATATAGGATCCGAACCTCTCCGATTTTTGAGCGATGACAAACACCTAATCCACTTAGCCGCCTAGTAATCGATAACTGATAATCAATTTTTCTCGCAAAAAGTGATTTCCACTAATCATCATCATCATCGTTCAGCGTTAAACACTGACCGCTTTCTTTCCCCTGAGTTACAAGTTTCTATAAAAAGAGTGAATATCCAAGAGGAAAAGGGGGTGGACCTACACAGGCGGGAAAAGATAAGATGCTGCTGCAGCCAACACAAGAAACACAGTTTAACTGTGCAAACGCACCCTTTCAATCATTCTCACTCGATGGAAAATGACAGCACGATCGCCACTGTTCACGGTCCACTGCCATATCCTTCAGTATCTCCAGCCAGCAAGTCCACGAGTCTTTCGGACCTCGCCATGACAGTACGAATCTATAACAAACTTATATATTGCCCCTTTTAGCTCGCAACACAATACCACATCTTATTTCGACTATTTTCTAGCATTTATTATCCCTATTTTTAGGGATAGACTGCAGATTATTGTGGGTGATTTCAGTCATGCATCTACCTTACCACTGATTGTGTTTGATTTAACTGACCTCTGCGTTTCTCCCACCAGAGGCGGCTCCATTATAGAACGGGATACCAAATACCACTGATTTATTTTTCCTGAAACTGCGTGCTCCAATTCCAAGTAGCGATCATGGTCTGCTCTCCCCGTTAAAGTCTCAAGGCCTTCATTCTAGGTCAGCTTTCCATGCCTTCAGGCGAACAAATTAAATCCAAATTCGCCCTCGTAACTTTTCACACAACAACCTTATTCTTCAGAAATCCCTTTCGTCGCATCTACCTGTTTCTCTCAACGTTCCACAGAGACGACCAACGCAACCTTTGATATTTGCTGCCCCTCAGAAACACTGCCGTCCTTCCAAGATGCCGCTATCTCCACCCTCAAGAAACTGAAATCTCTAAAAAGACGCAAGGAACCACCTCTAAAATCCCGTCAATACTCAAGCGTGCGGTACATTTCCAACCTAATAAAGATTGAAATCAAACGCATCGACACTACAATAGCCAGCCAAATGTTGAGTGGTAACAACAATCGATTCCTGTGGCAAATGCAATTCGACTGTTGGTGGGCAAAGATAAAACATTCGAAAAACTTCTGCAAGGTGTGACCAAGCATGCAATGTGCTTCATTCAGCCTTCCACTTATACTCCGGTCATGTTTGGACCAGGTGATGATGCGACCGTTACAACTTTTTCTAGAGAAGAAGGGCTCAATTTTCTCCGCACCACTGAGATTACCACAGAGTTTGGTCCCGACGGTCTGTCTTCAGCTCTTTTAAGGCATGTTGCTGTGGCTCTGACGGATGTATTTACTTCTCTGGTTAACTCATTACGCTCGTCTTCTGTCCCGGGCTACTAAAGACCGTCACTATCACTCTCATCCCGAAATCTAGCAGCTCTACTGCTTTGGCAAAACGTTTCCGCCCCATCGCCTTAACATCCTATAGTCTTAAACTGACGGAGCGTGCTATACTCAAACGCCTGCGTTCTTCCATGCATCCTCCTGACGACCCATTTCAGTTTGCCATAAATCGAACAATAGTCCACATCTTGGACGCTGGTCGTCTCCCTCATTCACCCACATTGTAAGTCCTTAAACGCTATCATAAAAACTCTGTGCGTTGGCGCCCTTCTCTAGCTTTCGGTCGGGCAATTCGATTCTGTCCCACGGTTTCTTCTACTTCACAAACTGGAAACATTTGGTTGTCCCAGACCTTTATTAGCAGGGCTGTCTGGTTACTTTGCTAACCAAACCCAGTACATACGAATTGACGGTAAAAAGTCAAAACCGTTGATCAACAACTCAGCGTGACGACAGGGTGTTGTTCTTTTCGCCGCTTCTCTTTCTCTTCTCCACTAACATCAGCAACTTTATCAACTTACTCCCCATGTGCATCTGTTTAAGTATTGCTGTTATGTTGCCTCTTTCAAGCCGTTTTCGAACAACGATGATTTTCAAAGTTTTTCCCAACAACCTATCTTCCTGATTCATGGATTTCTGTGCATTGAGCTGGTTTAACCTCAAACACATCTAAGCTGTTTTCAAAGGCCTGTTCTCCCTCGTCTCTCTCTCTCGACTCATACCTACCCATCCATCACCAAATCAAAGCTCTTTACCATGATTTCATTCTGTAATATTCTCAGGAGCGTTTACTATTAATAAAAATCTTGAAGTAGGACTACTTCTATTTCTCCGACGTTGTCATTTTCAAATCAGGATGCTTCGACACTACAAGGTGAAACAAAGCACCCTCTCCCGATGTGTATACCAATGTGTTTTTCCAATCCTTCTTTTACTGTTCCCTGTATTTATTTTCCAGGTTTACTTAAAAAAGACTTCATACCACTAAGTGAGTTGTCCCTTAATCTATGCGGTCAGCACTTATCAGCATGTGATAAATTTACTCACAAAAGTGTTTCTGATCCCACGCATCCTTTGCACAACGATCTTTCAAAGTGCTGCTCTCGTATTGCTACATGATCTGCCTTTTGTTCCATATCGTCTAGAATCAATATCTATGGGAACTCAACTGTCCCGTATTTAGCACGCATTTTAACAAACCGTGACCGTGTTTTAGCCGAATTCCTGGGCAGTATATCATAATGTGCTCAGGTCATTCCTCGATGATTTCATATTTTTTACGAAATGATGCTTTTACTTTTATTTTATTTAGTCAGTCCTCCTTATTTTATTTTGCCCTCATATTTTTGACTGAAATGCGGCATTATTTACTGTACGCAAATTATGTAGAACAAAACTTCTTTTGCAATCATGAAGATATTTATTTATATGTGACCAGAGGTTTCCAAAACAAAGACCAATCAAGTTCGAACACGATGTTTAGAAAGTTAGATTCCATTAATGCTCCCTTACTTTTACTTTGTGCAATCAACTTGGAACTTTGCACGTAACTGCAGTTGCTTTTTATGACCATTTACAGTCCGCCTGCAACTGCTGGTGTTTCTGAGGCGTGGGTTATATCAGGTTTCCGGGATTGCCGATTTCAATGCATGCTCTCGTTTATATTCTTCTTTATCCCCAGCCAAATTCCCTCTCGCCCATTTTGTTACTTCGAGTGAGTAACGCTTGGTGCTATTTTAGTTTTTATTCCGTTTTCGAGTCTTGAATGTGGATGGTGACTGGGTTTATGCACATGCATAGCAGCAGCTCCGTTGCAGCGAAATAAGATGGAACCTCCTCAGCTATTTTTTGGTTATTCTCGGACACCGCAATGAAGACTTAGGCGTTTTGCTAGTCAAAGATTAATTATTGCAGTGACAGGTGCGTGTATAACGACATCTATGAATGAGAAGGACTGTGATAGCAATGCCATTGCTTGGGATTTATACATAATGTTGTTTGGGTAGGGATCCGTGGGAAACCATGGCCAAATGCACGGGTTCCGATTCTGGTTGCAGTTTTCTGCTCTGGGAGAAGTGAGTGTAATGTTTAAAGTGCTGATGCATGTGAGAAACAACTAATTACTTTGGAATTAATGTTTGGCAACATTAGTAAGGTTGCACTTGTCGAACGCGCACTTATTAAGGGTAACTGATTGCCCTGGGCTCTAAATGGAGGAGACCAAAACAGACCTTTTAAATCCTTCGTTTTTTGTGGGTTAGATTTCCCCTTTGTTACCGTTACACATAAAAGAATGTTACCCAACTTATGATTGTTTTATTTCTTTGTGAAATAAGATTCACAGAAGGCATCCTGTGAAGTGAAATCTGAAAGTTTACAATAATTTGCGTTCTACATAGTGTGTTCTAGCTGTCCAAGCCAAAAATTTTCCTCTTGAATGTTTCCGCGTCATGCAGGTGCTCCAGAGCACCAGACGTACACCATGTTTTATTCGCTTTTGATAAATCTGTAACGTGAAGCTGTTCACGCTGGAATACTTCGCTTCGCACATGCTCAAGCATGCTTAAGCATCTAAAACTAAACCCCTGTGAGTCTCTGATTCGATCAGAGGCAACATGAAGTACACCAAAACGAGTAGTGCCCGTGGGCGTCTGTGTACGCTCGTCTGGAGGCGGGCATTCAATGTGCTCTAAATACCTTGGAGACAGCTGAAAACCGCACAAGTGATGTGTAGCTCCATTAACATGGACTGTCATTGCAAGATAGATCACCCAAACCCCTTCGGTCAATTTTTATTTGACTAGTGCGGCCATCATCTCTGGTGTTTGTTGTTGGGATTTACTGCGGTACGTAAAACCGGGAATTGCCAGTGCTCATCTGCAGGATGTCATCAGCAAGTTGAAACATACATGTTTTTTTTGCTAAGAAAAGTCCTTGAATGTGAGCGGCCTCAGGGTTTGAGCACAGTGTTCGACCGTCCGATGTAACAGCTAATGCTCCGGCCAAGGTGTTCACTAAACAGAATAAATAATACACGGAATTATGTTCCTGGCCTAAATGCATTGCTTGTGGAATTTTATGTGATACCGGAAACATGATAACGACCATTGGATTTGGCCGACAGCAGCAACTTCCGGCATATCCCCTTTTTGTCAAGTTACCCTTCAACATGACTAAGGCTTCCCCGTATGATTACATGCACATGTTATGTTTGGGTATAATGAAGGTGTCAATCTTTTGGGTTACGGTGCATCTTGGACGGAAACCAGCTATCATTTTGGGGCGTCTGAGCCTAGTGAGAGAATAAGTGCCGGACGTACACATATTTGTGCCAGGCGGCATCCACAGACGAAGAATTAGCCACCCTCATGCCAGAACAATGGTTGCTGAGACGCTTCTGAATTCAGACAGATTTTACTGTATATTTGACCCGTGGTCAAGAAAGACATTCTTCCTGAAGAGCGCTGCGGCACTTTCTAACGTTTTTGAGATGCGCATGCATACTGTGCGGCCCATAGTGTTTTTCTTACTGCATGAATTACGTACACCGTTGCTGCAAAACCATTGCACAACTTTTCGTTGACTTGCGCCGCACAGCTACTTATATATTCGGCATACACGTGAACACATCTGTGATATGCCTGGAGGACATTGGATGGCCTGGACAACTTCTTCATAGTTCCTCAACTTTCGGATCTCGCTAGGTCATTCCTTTCAAACCCTATTATCTTTCGTTTTTTTCCTTCGAGTAGATGTTGCTTTGAGCACTGCAACCAAAACCAGAGCATTTTGGTAAGGTTGACGGTTGTTAAGGGTGAATTGATCTAACATGACAGGTCGATTCGATGATACTCTTCCCGTGATCTTCGTTCCTCTTATATTCAGACGCCAGCTGTTCCTACCGAATGTCCGCCCCACATTCTGATCTTTTTTATATCGCCCAGACTGCGATTTTTTTTCCTCTCACTTCATCCACATACAATCGTAATGCTCTTCACACCCGGATCAACGAACTGAACCTATTTTGAATGTCCTCACACGCATCTCCCTTACAGTATTTCTTTTGACCATGGATTTACCCTCTGCTGCTTTTTGTCAGAGCCAAAGGCTTTGGTTGAGAACCCTAATCTTTCTTTTGCTTAGCGGCTGACTCCCTGCAGTACCCGTCCATCAACCCCATGAATTACACGACCTACAAGAATAATTTTCCTCCCAAGGAGTAGAGAGAAGCATGTGGAGGTCAACAGAATGATGTGGCCAACGTGAAATGAGAAAATGTACAGCGAGTTTAAGGTAAAGTAGGTTGTCCTCACGTCTTCGCGGTTGG
>LUCM01009439.1:0-41772 GCA_008360955.1 Fasciolopsis buskii
CAGAAACACTTACAATGGTCGATTCTGTGAAATATCTATGAGTTGCTATTGATAAGAATTTGAAGTGGACTTCTCACGGTTCTACCTGTGGAAAGGATCTCCAACGGTTGTCATTTCAACTCAGGAAGCTTCGGCGCTACAATGTGAAACAAAGTCCCATCTCCCGACGTGTTTTCCTAATCCTTTACCGTTCTGTTATTTTTCCGGGTTCAGTTACGAAAAACTTTAAAATTCTTCGCCGGAGGCCATAAATTTTTAGCCGTGTGTCTTTCATAGCACTAACTGAATTGTCCCTAAATCTCTATGATCAGTACTTATCAGCATGTGAGAAATTTGCTCACAAAATTGTTTCAGGTTCCACGCATCTTTTGCACAACGTTCTTTCAAAATGCCGCTCTCATATTTCAACACGATCCGCTTTTCGCTCCATACCCTCCAGAATCAATATCTATAGGAACTCTACTGTCCCATATTTAGCATGCATTTTAACAAACCGTGACGGTCTTTTAACCGAATTCCTGAGCAAACTATCATAATGTGCTCTGATTATTCCTTGATGGGTTTCGTTTTCCACATTTTTACAAGATGATCAGTGTAAATTGTTTTATTTTTTATTTATTTTATTTCATTTTTCACCCTTGCATTTTTCGACTGAAGTGCGACATTATTTTTTCGTACACAGTGGTCGATTAGATACAGAACAATACAATGCAGTACAATGCAATACAATACATGGTTAACTGTATGTATTTCTGGCTCTAATCCTGTGCTAGGCTTCTCAAACTCCTGTGAGTTAGCACTGACATCGATCCTAGCCTTTACTACCAGCTAATTTTAAGAGTTTGGGCCACCACAAGCCCCATGTGAAGGCATGCGAACTGATCCATTAGTGACCGGTCCCCAGTGGACTACATGACCCTCAGATTGCCCTACTGCCCCAGGGGTTAGATCGTTTGGTTAAATACTTGTGGCAGGGTGATCAAGTCAATCCCCTACTTGGGTTTTAGCAACTGGGTTTTATTTATCCCACGGAGATATCATGGATTCCGATGGATAGCAGAAGAATGATGGAAGAACTGGTCTCTGCGGTGAATTCTGAGCGTCGTTTTTTCTACCTTTTTCTCTGATCACCGTTTTCATCCATCGCAATGAGTCCGATGGAAAATGGCATGTACTCAAATTTGTACGAAAACTTAGTTTCTGTCGCAGTTACTTTATTCGTCTTATACATAACTAGTCAGGTACCAGTGTTCACTTGTCGAATTTATTTGTAAACGCATAATTATGCCTAACGGACGACTTTCTCTTGGCGGCTGATAGTCGGTGTGGGACCCAGTCAGCGCCCCAAAACGGTCCGCAAACCGACCCCCATAGACCCCGAAACAGCCACTTTGCAACAACCAGTGGCCGCTTTGGGGAATGTTTTGCAAGAACGTCAGTAAACATCCCGGTATGAATTTTACACTTTCCTACAAGATCTCAATAAAAGCTTACTAAGACCTTAATGTAAATGCCCGCATAGTGAAATCCTGTACTGCGCGACCTAAATCTAAATGTCAGTTAAGGATGCCCATATTCCCCCTGCGTCTATCTGTATACCCAACTGCTCTTTCCTAACTCAACAATCTGCAGCAAAACGAAATAGGACCGGCGTTGATGTCTGGAAATGTACCCAAATATTAAGTCGACAGTGTACATCAAATCCTGCGCGGCTGCGTGAATTGGTTTAGTCCGTTGACGAATGAACAGTCAGTTTCAATTCTTCCATAATCTCAAATGAAAGGGAAGTATACATTAACTTATTACATTCAGCTGCATATAACTGACCCTTTATTTGCTTAACACATGCTAACGATGACATTACTGCTCCATATACATTTATCTACTAAAGTCCAAGCAAACAAGAAATGGGCAACTATCAGACGCATAACATAGTTGCACCTACAAATACAAGGTAAACAGCATTATGCAATCAACACATAGTGACGGAGTAAGCTGTTCATCAACGGGTAATGTCTTACCTCATCAGGCGAGTACTGCACACCCCCAGGTCGGCACACAACACTCCGAAACAGTCCCAGAGCTTACCCTAAAACGACCTCAAATCGTCCCAAAATTCTCCTGCAAACATTTTTCAGTCTGAAAACCGATGGGCAATGGCACCGTTACCTTACTATATTGACGGTGGATGTTTATAGTGTCAATATAGACAGATAGTGGCAAACGCTGTGCGTGACCTCTGAAATGAAGCCGCGCGACATGTGTATGTCAAATCGACGGATATATACGTCGTCATTATTTTCATTTCTGATTCATATATCTCATTCATTAATGAAGATTGCTTCAAAAACAGCTAGCAGATGACTCATCGTTGCCACGAACCAATGAACACCAATGGTCCTTGAGTTCCTGAGGTCGTCTTGAGCGGAGTACCTGTTACGTTTGACGCATTGCCTCATCTTTTCCCGCACTGTTTGTACAGTGGCTCTTGGGTAGTTCATAAGGCAAACAACATCTACAGGTTGGAAGCGACACAGTCTTGAACTTACCCTTTACCAACGCACCAACTTTCGTGCCGGACAAAGCCGTTTTCCTAAGGGCACCTTTTATATTCAGCTGGCCCAGGACGGATGTTGTCACTAACTGACGCATGGCATCCCGAGTTTTATTACCAAATGTTGATATCCGCACGTTCATGAGAAATTTGGTCTTAAAATTCAAGGTATTTACGTGCACGGTCGTGATATGGGTTCTGGTTGCACCCACTGATAAATGCATTTGCAACGTCGTTTAAGGTACAACAGAAATTACGGATATCGGAGGAAACAAGTTTACAGCAAAAGTTTAATCCCCAAGTATAACTGACCTTTAACTTCCATGCCAGCGCTTTGTTTTCGGACCAGGGTTTCTATTGGGAGCTAAAATTACATATTGTCACTATATGAAAGATGGCATTTACGGTTGTCCTGTGCCAGACCATTTAACCAGGAATCAACTGCGCTGCTAGCTGATGCGGAAACACTGTTTCTTCTTCTATTTCATTGTCACTACAGTCAATTAGTGACACACAAAACTGTTTCACAGGTAAGAAATTCCCGAAATATCTCACGCCTCGATCGCACTTACCACAATTGCTCCCATTAAATCTTCACAGGTTACTTCTGAGTCAGGAGACGTTGTGCTTTCGCCTATTTATTGCAAACAACGAAAAGCTTTTGGACCTGCCGCATAGATCTCTGGTCTATTATTCATTGAGAGCTGTATTTGCTCTACCCTCAGCGTTTCCTTTTTCGTCTCCACACCGATGTTCTGGATTGTCCACATATATAAACACTACCTGGAGCCATTCGCAGACTTCTTTCTTGCTGTAATTTTTAAGATGAAATTACTAGTCGACGGGAATTTATTCAAGTGGCATTATGTCCATGCTTTCTGTCTGGTGGGAATCCGGAATCAGCTGGGCACAAAAAAGTACATTTATCTCAGGAAAAAATTATATAGTCGTTTCTGGAACTGTAGGATGGGCAAATTGGTGTCCATTTTACGTGATTGACTCTAATGGATGCGGCACAAAAGATGGTCAATTTGTTTTACTGAAGACAGATTTTCCAAGGCGCGAACATGTCTTTTCTGTGTGTTACGTTGAACTTCGGGCAGTGTGCGTTTTGCTGCTTGGGGATGAACACAGCGGTTGGTCATGAATGTTATTGGTGGATATTTTGGACTGTTGTTATATTTTCGCAGAAGACGGGCACTTTGTTTTGGCATATTGTTCTATTACATATGATATATAATAATATATCCATGTATGTAGCATTTGTATATATGTAATATATATATATATATATTGACTAGCGACGTTTAGCAGTGAAGACGTTGCAGGAGATTTGATTTAGATTTCGCACAGTTGGAAGCTTTAAAATTATACATAGTGGAAAATGGCATTTTGTGGAATACTTTAGTAGTTCAGCCATTGTTATGTTGCCGAGTTTGGTTGGTCTGTACAAACCCTGGATAAAAAGCTACGCACTCGCAGCGCACGATAGTCAACAGGAGCACACAGCCTGTGAGTCATAGTTAAGGACAATCGAACACACACACAGCGGTTGGAGACACAAAAAGTTCGGGCTCAAGACTCAAGGCCCGTAGTCGCACAACAAACGAGACAGATCTGCTGCTCCCTTGAATGAGTAGCCACGGAACAGTAAGTGGCGCGAAATACTAACAGCTGGTCCAGCACGCCAGCGGAAGAGAGAAGACGAACACAGAGTACTGCCGCGCGTTTATTGGTGACCCGCCAACACAAGTCAGAATTCAAGTGAGCTCTATCGTTTATATAGTTTTGTTGGGTGGCCTTGATCGATGTGTGGACTAGCCAATCACAGAATGGGCTTTTATGAATCATTTCGCGGACATAAAAATATTCAACCGCGCATTATTTAAAATAACGTCAATTTCGAAGTATTGAGAAATGAACAGATTCTTTTAGAAAATTAGTAGCAGGAACGAAATCCGCGGTTGCAAAAACCTTGGAATGGACATCGACCATAACAGCCATCGACTTTTATATGCATGCATGTGTGTATGTTGCTTCTCGTTATCATTGCTGTTTGCACTGTCACAGCCGCATATTCCCTGTTACAGACCAAATATTTAGTTCAGTATGTCTGATATAAATAAATGGGAACGGTATCGCCTAAGGAAGTAGCGTTTGAGTGCCATATAGTGTGCTGTGGGCGGACAGGCAACACTGTGAGAGCGCAGGATTCGCTGCCCGCAGCTGAATGCTCGGGGTAGGGGAAATTTACCTAACATTTCACTCCTAGGAGCTTCGACTTCTAGTGCTCCTGGAGCGTGTCGGGAAATGCCCCGCTTAATTCCATCGGCTGGGGACTCGCCACCACCGTTACTCCAGCAGAATTTAGCCAGCAGTCCTGTCCCCCCGAAATCTGAATCGGCTGTCTCGTGTAAGTGGATAAGAACATTTTCATAAGTTCAGCTCCAGAAGTGCGGGTGCCTGAAATATTGACCCATCAAGAAGGCATGGTAGAACTTTAGGCATAATTATGCACATTTTAGTGGTCGCAATGTTAATCGTCTTCAGATAGGTATGGCAATTTACTGATGGAATCTCTTTGGACGGCCTTTGTGCGTTTTCGCTTAACCGGCATACAACGACGAGGCATTTTGCGAGCGTTAAGTTTTCATTTTCCGAACATTTGCAGTGACCCGAGGCCGTTGTACAGAACGCCCATGACATGTCCGTCAGTTCCTTTGGGGAACAGTGCATATGTGCACCTGGGAATTGAAGATGCTGTTAAAAGACAACTGCTGTCTACTGACAATCTTCCCGGTGAATTACAGCTGCAGCTAAATTGTGATGGAACGGCCGTTTTTTTATCCTACTATATGCAGTTGTGGCCGTTAGTTGAACGAGTTATAAAGCCATTCTGTTCCCCTGTGATGACTGTGGGCTTTTACTGCGGTTTCGGCAAGCCGTGGGACGTCAGTGTGTTCTTGAAGCAAACCATCACCGAGCTGACTACTTTACTGAATGAAGGTATTAAGGCTGGCAATTCTTCTGTTACAGTTCGTCTGGCATCCTTGGTCTGTGACACCGCAGCTCGTGCATTTATTCGGCAAGTGAAGTCACCTAGCGGATACTACCGTTGTGATAAATCTATCCAGCCCGGTCAGTACTGTGATAAACGGGTCGCCTACCCCGAGGTAATGTCAAAACTAACTGATGACTGTTCTTTTCACCGTCCCCCTAATAATGTCTTTTGTACAAAAGTTTTCTTATTTTTAAGCTGTCAAATATGGTGTACAATGTGCACGGTTTAATTCATCTTCCATCGGACGTACTGCATCATGGTCAGCTAGATACATTTTCGTGCTTCCCATATGAGGCATGATGAGCTTTCTGAAGTAGAACATTCACGGACCACGCATTTCAGCCCAACAGTTGTGCCGTCAGATTTGTGAAGCGGTCGCTTCTGAGCGCTTGTCACCACGTACGACGATGAACGACTGCAATAACCAGATGACCCGCTTTCGCAGATGCCCAAACCCGTTTACCTTTAAGAGATTGCTGTTGTCTTGCACAATGCCCAAAAACGTTGTAATTGTTCGCTGCAGACCGGCCTACGCAATCAACATAATTAATGACGAAATCCGCTTAAAATTTTTCCGTAATCTTACCGACCTTTTTACTTATCCCATGCATTCCATACACTTGTGTTCTGTGTTGATGGTTTGGAGGAAGACGTTGTAACTGTTCCCCTCATTGATGCAACTTGTAAAGGTTTTTATTGTGTATCTCAAAGCATATCAGTCGTTATTCCTTTAATGCACAGTTTTGCAAAGTAAAGGCAGTTTTTTTCTCTTTTTCGTAATGGTATGTCGTCTAACGGTTGATAACCCAGTATTTTGGTTGTACATGGTCCTTATGTTCCCCCTAGACAACTCTGTTGCGGTGGTTTACAGCAATTAGCTCGTGGACAGCGAAAAAGTTAGGTGACCATGTACTATAACATTTGCACACTGTCAGCGATTGCTGTTGCATAGAGATGAGCTGCCCAAAGACACGCCCATTTATGGCTTCATGGGAGCATACCACAGCGATATGTTTTATTTATTAGCTACGCTTTTTGGATAGCCTTCAAAATGCTATCATGTTTGCGAGAAGGTTCAACGCTGAATCCGGGCGGTCGTTGGATGAAACCGTGCCCATGAACACTTTTTCCCAGCGATACTCAACAAGAAAGAGACGATCATTTTTTCTAACCTTAAGGATTTAGGTTTCCCATTCAAAAGTCTTCAGACACCAGTTTTAAGGAACCTGCGGTCTCTCGAAGAACTCGCCGCGAGTCTCCAGTGCCATCACCTGAATCTCCTAGGTTTGTGCTGGGCATTAGCGTGGTATCCTCTAGGTGAGACAACTGTATACATATGAAACAAATATATAGCTCCCGACCCATTTAGCATCGTCAATAAGTCAGCCTGAGGGTCCGCAGACTACGGTGGCTCCACATAAGCAAGTTCCCATTAAAGAACATTTCATTTTCACGGCTACCGTTTAGTTTCGCGGAAAGCACGCCTTTACAACTTGATGCGAACGTATGCAGAGATGAGTTGTTCCTAAATAAACTCATGAGTAGATTATTTTGAATGCATACTCTCTGCTATCAGCGATACGCGGGTTACTATCGAATCTATAAGCATGAGACTAGACATGCATCATCATTCTAGAAGCCCGACAGCTCAGTACCTACGCGCGCCAACACCGATCGACAGTTGATGCGCCTAGAAGCCGAGCTCACCAAAGTTAGCAGCTACAACGCGACAGTGAGTTTCACCATTTTGGTGCACGTGATCTATAGATTAATGTCCCGAAGCGCCGCTTTTGCAGTGACCTGGGCACCACTATCCGACGAAAGCTGTTATCGCTGATAGGCGAGGTTTTTGGCACTGAGATGCAACTGGATGGGTTCGGTAGAAAAAACATTCATTGTGAGCCACAGATTTACATCAGCCGTGATAGGTAAGATTAAATCACACTTTGTTATCCACCAAGAAGACGCTGTCATGTGCATCTCAGCATTTCAAGATGAATCCACCCTAAATATCGAGCGAGTGATAAAGCACTGGTTCACCGACTTTCCAGATCGTGGTTACGGTCACAGAATAACAAGGTAAACGTTAGAACGCTCACAAATTTCGTTAACTTTTGATGATCTTAACCATCAGTGAAATATTGTATCATAAGTAATTCACGCAACTTTAAATACCAACCAATCCCCAAAATAATATACTTATTTTCATTTTTCTTTCCTTGCAGAAGGCACCACCAATCAAACTGAAAATCCTGTGTAAAAAATTGATTGCACCGTCGAATTTTCTACTTTTTTAAATATAACATTTTAACTTTTCGAGTTTTGTTCTGCTCTGCGCGCAGTGTCAGATGATCCGCTCGTAACATCATGAACGTTTTTGGGAGGTTCTGGCTATGGTCTTTTATGCGTAATGAGTACCTACCTAATTAGTGCCCTAAGGTGAGAAACTGTAATTGACGTATAACGGGCCCGGACAATAGTTATAAATTAGAAAACAAACATTACGCAGTAGGATATCTGATAGTTACGGCTTCTGTAGACCGTAAAGCGGCAAAAAATGGACAAAAGATACTGAATGGCGTGCCAATTTTCCTGTGCCCATTTTGTGCTCATTTGGTATCCGACCGGTACCGGTAGCATTTTCGGACAGTTTCCGTATGTTGTGTCCGAATTTACCGGACTTTCTGCAGGGTGACACCAGATCCGGTCCGGATCCATGTATAGATAGAGTTTGCAATCTGTGTTTTCACATTGAACGGATATGCTTATCCACTCAATATGAAAACGCTGAAAACCATGACCGTAGCAGCACAATCCACGTGCAGCAGACAATCACCAGCAGGTCACGAGACCGAATGACCTGCACAATTAGAACTCATTAAAATCGCGTAGTAAGATTCGCCAGAACAATGGGGGCCTCAAAGACCATTTCTTCGTAAGTTTTATAAAGTTTTGGAGTCTTCATGAACGAAAATCATCAACTATGGTCTAATTACGCAGTCATTTATCCTCATTTCCTAAAACTAGCACTTCAGTCTTCGTAGAGAAATAAAAACTGGAAATGTTCAACTTATGACTTTTCTAGTTAAAATACAAAAGAACCCATGGCATAATGCCACTTTGACAAACGCTCCCTAGCGGATATTTTTGGTGGCGTATTAGCGCCCGCTTTGCTGACTGGGAAGTTAGTCATTTTTTTGGCTGTCATTGAATGGGCGGTGTTTTTGGGCCGGTACTATCAGCTTGCACATTTTGACTTAGCCAAACTGAAGGTCACTGTTCGGAAAGACGAATGCTCACAGACTGCGAATAGTTTGGAAATTGAGTGTCCCAATGTACAAGTGGTTCTACCTTTCTCTGAAAGAGGCAAATTTTTACCGCTTTCATAGTCTGATAATACCGCTGATTCACTACGAACGATAATTTATTACTGGTGCAAAAGCAGGCTGCAGTTGCACTGGGGACGGTGTACTACTATATTAATAAAGTTTCGGGTTGCATTAATCATATTTTGCTCTCAGCCGAGTAACCATACTTAATTCATTCATGTTCATCCTTATGGATCATTCCTATTAGCCACATTTGTTATCTTTCATTACTTGAGCCAGTTGTTTGGATCACTCTTGTCGTAACCTTTGAGCCTTCGTGCAGTTTGTTTGTTCACATGTCGAGTCTGTCACCTCAGCACCGCTTTTGTCTGAAATCATGAGAATATCCGCAGTCCATCCCCGAATCCCCTCTGTTCACGGCACTAACTCATCAAGACTGTTTGGACAGAATTTACCCGATGGCCTTGACAACTGCCATTATGTAAGCGCTGATCATCCACACCTGCCCGATTTCCTGTTATCGCCCAGCCGCCGTCCGGGCAGGTTATACCGTCATTTAAACTTAGTTTTCACTTTTCCGTTCCGTTATCTTCACCGGAACATCGGCCTCCTTGGTAAGGCTACTTGCTCTCGCCTTCATTGACCTTAATCAGTCACTGTGCAATGTGCCACCCATCACTCTATTTAATTGTCAGACCCCTTGGTCATCCTGCTTCGACTCGTCATTAACGTCGATAGTTCATGTGCGCTATAGTCCCGTCACACCCCGTCCAAGACATTCTAAACGTTTCGCTGTTCTAATTGTGAATGATATAATGTTAATAACCTATATATATATATATATATATATATATTTAGAGTTGAGAAGGCGTACACTGAGTTAATACGTTCAGCGTGACGTTTCGATCCAAATGTTTCGTGGCTGTGAAAGACAATATGTCTTCCAGAAAGAGAATGGGATCGTGCGCTTCTGCTTCGGCAGAAAATTTCTGCAACCCCATGGAACATTTTTTCAGCGATCATATCACGCTCCCGCATGTGCTTGTGCGTTTCTTGACAATAAGATTGGGTATGAAAGACAGAAACCTCGTCCAGAGACACTTTTTATTTCACACCATGACAAACGTTGATTCAGTTGCATTTTTGAAGCAGCTCCTGGTTCATCTTGTGGTTCTTTGAGCTGCTGAGAAATCATTTTTCAGTGCATTTTGATCCCGTCCAAATAATGTCCGCGTCATTTCCTGTGCATGACATACCGGCATACATAGAGGTCAGCAAAAATCTATGCTCACCTGGATGACGATCTATATAAACAGAGAAACAATAGAAGTGTCTTTATTCAGTTGGTTTCCAATGCGAAATACGTGGAAAATTACACGCGATTTAGTTGCTATTTATTTGTAATTTGTAAGTAGCAAGTTTGCCAAGGACTGTACATTCAGATGTCTCAATCCGCCTTGGACATCGGGCGAGATACTGTCACGTAACCAATAGCAGAGCAACCCACACGACACTTTTTCACACACTATCATGACATCGAATACGCAGTAATACTGTAGACACATCATTCCAATTTCCATTTATTATAAGTGTTTTGACCACCATATCCCAATACCTTTGACACGTGCTGCATTCAGTCAGCTATGGAGTACCGGAAACATGCTGGTTTATTACTTTGTTTCGTGATTATAATATAATCGATTATATTCTTACAATTGCATATGTATTGTTATGTAGCCATAAATGCCAATAAAATATCGATCTCCAAGCTGCATGTCGCCCCTGAATTATGCTTTTTTATTCCTGTGTGCTGGTCCATCAGACTGATTCTTCGCAGGGGTGGTATTAATAATAATAATAATAATAATATTAATAATAATAATAATAAAGATTAAAATCCAAAAAGATATTCAAGTTAATATGGATGAAATCAGAAATTTTATTGGGCTGTGCACTTCCCCTACACCAGAAACATATTGCTTTACTGGTGAATCCGGTCGCTTTCTCTTTTCATGACATGTCTGAAGCATGAGCGCAGTCGGAGAGACACTTCTACAGCCATAAGCACCCATCACATTGATGGGGAACCAGCAGCCCGGATCCTGAAGTTTGCAGTGGGACATAACCATTATAGGCCAAACCAGACCAGGTGTCCTAACGGGCAGGACAATAGTGAGTAACTGTCTACCACCGAAGTTTAACAACATGCTTGCAATTATTTCAAGATTTTCCGAGAATTTCATTCTCAAGCAGCACAAATGCAACCGAAATCATTCCAAAATGTGCCGCGAGACAAAAGGAAATCCCCTGATTTCGAACACCCTTGAGGGTATTTCGCATTGCAGTAAAAACCGCCTAGGTTAATTCTGGCCACCACTTTGCTTATAACCCGCCATATATATATATATATATATATATATATATATATATATATATATATATATATATATATATATATATCAATATTCGTGGGTTTGTTAGCCATCAGGTGACCCACCTAATGATTGACGTTCTTCAGGGCTCCGCAACGAACGAGACACGACATTACTTAACATATAGCAGTTACATCTCAGCCATTGTCCTAGCCACTTTGATCTTGCTTTATTATTTTCATTTTCCAGTCACACAAAAAGAAGATTAGTGCTATAAACAGTGAAATTCAAGGTGGTCTAACATGGAATACATATGAATACTCATAAATATATGGTTTATCATCCAGTTTCTGAGGGTCAAGAAGCAGTTATTAGGTTCTTCCACTTGTGAGAACATCGTACTGGACAGTTTCACATCCTGTGAAAACAACGGGCCTTCTAGAGACGCCATTTGGGGCTGTGTAAATAACACACAGGCCGCATGCCCCAAAGGTTCAAAATCACTGTCGCATCCAGGCAAGGTAGCTCCGAGAATCCCCTGAGTAATCTATGCATTTTTTGGTCTCAGTGGAGCTATTAGAAAGTACAAGTTAGAACGCAGTGGACGTTAGCTTACCAAAAGGTTGACGCACTTATTTTCGCATTTTACATCCAAACGGTGGATGGATAAAATTACTCACTAGCTTGTTGGTACGCCCTACGATGGAAGTCAGCTCAAATGCACAACTATCATCCCTTGCCCACAAGTCGATCACACCGGAATTTCTCTCCAGACACCTGGAACATCTGCAAGAAAGCCCGTGTGAATAAAAACAGACTTATTAAGAAGGCCATCTACGCACATTGTCGCAAAACGCTATCATCTGTAGATCCGTGCATCACATCTCGTGTGTCAAATACTTTTCGATAGTATTGGTACCTGGTGAAAAAGGTATATTCTTAAGTGCAGCAACGTTATCATTTGGGTGAACTTAGTTTCGCTGCTTATGTAAGCACGACAGTGAACCGTCTCACAGATAATGTTTGGTCACTACGAGGGCATTTTGCAGGTGCACCACAATGTTAGCAGGAATTAGTGATGGACACTGCGCTGCCCAGTGGCTTGCTGGGAAGCGTCAGCGTTCGCAAAACAGGAGAACGATCATCAAGCGATTAGTCGTTTATGTTTTACCGATGTTAGCATCTTTAGACGGTCTTTGTCTGATTCACCATCATCACTTCATTATAGTCCGACTTTTCCAAATAGTTTCTACGTTTGCCGAGTCAGGTATTAGCCGGTGGACGTAAATGGTGAATTCTGAAAAGGTCGCCGCGAGATCAAGCGTGATGTTGTCATGTTTCAGTGTTATGACGAACGTGCATTTTCAAAGTTAGTTCAGAACTCACACAGCAACAATCATCATGGTATATTTCTGGTGTGACACGTATACCTACGGGCACACGGATTGTCCTAAACTCGGCAGCATTCCAGATAACAATACACCCAACCGCTCCAAACTTCTTTAGGTAGGTCACAAAAGTATTATTAGCTTAGACAAAGCCGAGGAGAAATTCAGGTGGTGCGATTTTAGCATGCGAACGGAAATCAACCGTGACTGAAGGGGCCCCATTGTTTACACTACTACAGGCAGGCCGAAGCAACCGCGTAAGAACAGACTTTGTGAGCAAGGGGCAATAGTCGTCCTACCCTTCGCACTATGACCTTGGCACGGCAAGGTCATATCCACCACACGTAATGTCTGTATACAAACGGACCTCGGCACAACTTTCCGCTGTTCTGCGAAAGACCTGCTAGCAACCATATCGCGGCTATTGACGCGCCGTCGAATTGTTTGCATATAGCTCTCAAAAGGACATGATGAGAAATTGTTTGAAATCCCCGTGGTTCCGCATATCAATGCAACTATACGGCCAACTGTGCATACTGAAGAGAGGTTCTTGCTTGCCTGAAAGTCTTACAAACTACCTCACAACCTTGAACGCTTGTCATTCAGTAGTCTAGGTACACAAATGGTAAGTGGATACAGAAAACACATACAATCAGCATAATGGGCCTCCGGTAGCATGTTTCTGAATGACGTTTCCAAGATGAAGAAGCTATATAAACTCCGCAGCTTTCCGGTACTCAATATCTGATACGCTTCTGCAATGGCGAAAAAGCTCATAGTATCATAATATCATCATTTGCCATCTTAGCTTTTGTCACATTTATGGTCAGGCTTCATATCCCGGTACGTTTACACCACAGTTCCAATCGGCGAAGTGTAACACCAAGACGGGGTGTGCACTTCTATACGGGGTACGTTTCAACCATATCAGTGGAGCCTCTCAAAGGGCGATAAACAATAGTGGTTCTCATCCCGTCTCATGAAACGAAAGTCATGATATATCAAAGCATTTCGGCCGCTCCTTTAACAGCCTCATCTTGTGTAACGATGGCAACTGAAAAAAAACGAGTTCTGCTTCACTTGCTTTCTAAAAGCCCTTGCTGGTTGGTCACTAATGATGCTTTCCAAAACAATTCCGCAATGCACGCCTAAGCAATGAAGGGTCAACCCATTCTTTAGCAACTGTTTTGTTCCTCAGTCGTATCATCCAAACATGTGAAAATGTCTGACGATTCGGACATTCCACAGTAGTCCAACGGCAAACACGTGAACGCGAATTAGACAGTGGCCCCGAAATTGGTCGGAGCTGCTGCGAAGACATACTGAACAACGTTATCCTATCGATATGCAGTTAGATAGTTATAGTTTAATTGCTTGAGATTCGCTTCGGCTACGCCCCATGCTGAATTGCTTCAGCAAGACCGAAATGCATATATTTGACGGAGCCCACGTCTTTGTTAACCACACACGTAGTTGTTACAAAAGCGTACGAGTCCTATGGAAAATTGAGCCTTATTGGCCGTAATAAGCCTGAGAATATTTCTACAACAATGAGATAATTTGGACTGCAATGCTGCTTAACGAAGTGCAGACCTCGGGGAAGGGACCAATGCAGAGCAATAGACATAGTGATGGATTAAACAATTTCAAAATGGGCCAAGCGTAAATCGGCTAGAATTGAAATGCAAATATTATTACAATGTAAGGCAGAGTACATATCAAAAATGAACACAGTACACGAAAAAAGGCAGAAAATAACGGGAGAAGTTTGGACAAATAAAAAAATTCATCCGACCAATGAGCATAAGAATGGTAAATATACTTATAATTATCATCCATCCATCAATCCAGCCAGCCATCCATCAATCCATCAATCCATCCATAAATCCAAACATCCATCCATCCATCCATCCATCGATCAGTTCACGCTCCTAACGATTCAAATGAAATTCTAGTGAGAGCGTAATAGACGAGCGCAGCGCACTAGTATAGGGATGGTTGGACAGGAAAATAGCGGGTACGCAAACGTGAAGGGCGCCAATAACCGCCAAACCGGTCATGTGATTCCGGACGCATTTTCTTCATCCATCCATTAGCGGTACATTCTACTTTTATGATAAATTTTCCATTGTTTTTCCTGCCTTTTCTATCTCGATGTTTGTCGTAATTCATCTCTTTCTATCCCCGTTTGCCATCTTTTTTTCTTAGTCTTCTTTCGTGTTAAATATTTGTGTAATCCTGTTCCCCGCGTTTTCCCTCTTTGCATCATCTCAGTAAACATTTATGTTAGAAGCTGCTAATTACTACGTGGATCTTTTTTCAGTTGCTGCGATTTTTCAATTATATTTCTGGATGTTTTTAAACTTTCTGATTCCCCTTGTGCATTTTAAATATTTCTGCATTTTAAATATTTCTGCATTTTTGAAGGTGACAATAATTTTATGAAAATAAATGATCATTTCGGTTTAGTGCATGCATTCGAGCTTTATTTGTGTGAAATGTTTTGTGTGGAGAGAAAGGTAAACCTTTTTTGAGGTTCTCAATTTCAGCGGGAATAGCAGAACGATCGACAGCCGCCCCGGGGAACATGCCCATGAGGACAGTTCCCGTAATGTTACTCCCGGCTGGATGATCATGAAAAGTTTCTGGGGCACTGCGCATGACCCAGTCGTGAATGTTTTCGACGTAATGCAGATTTAGTTCGTTTAGAAGAATATCTGCAGAGGTTTTGAGAAATCGATTGTTTCGCCGATGGCATCATGAAATTGAGTACCCGATGCAGAAAATGTAGCCATTTTTTGGGTGGCATTGCAAGGGCAACGTCGACAGTTTATCTGATGATGCATTTTGGCGGCTGGAAGCCTATTGATGTGTCTAAATTTGCGGGGCTTATTTCTGCAGCTTAATTTTGAATGTTACCATAATTTTAGATCATGATATGCCAGTCGCTTTTTGTTAATTTTTGGTGTTTTCCTCTACGGGGCTTATCACTGATAACACGATTTCTTTCCTCTTGCGTGATTGGATAATATCTGGATAAAAATGTCAAGTTTAGGTGACCAGAATTCTTGAGTACTTGTATAATTCGCCATTCAATTGGTCAAATTTAGATTGAGACTAGCAAGCTGGTCTTTGGGTCGCCACTGGGTAACGACTCATTTAAGAAATCTGCAACGATGCGTGCGTTTACTAATATTCACCACAACAACTGGTTGAAATTCCGCCAACGGATGCCAGGATGAGTGAGGAACGATATACGTAAAAAATACATTCCCTTGGAAAAACCAGCCTATTTGCAGAACACAAGGATGACGAACCGGCGATTGGGTGAGTACATCAAGATATTGATTTTGACCACACCCGGCCAGTGACCTTCGAATAAATGTTTCGATTCGCTGATGGAACAAACAATCCAAAACAAGCAGCGTTATAATGCAATGGATCTATCAGTATAACATCTCCGGCAAAGTTTGTTTGCCTTGTTAAAACCATTTGTTACAAAAATCTGTTATCCGGTAAATTGATACTGGCCATGATATCCTGCGTTGTCCAACCACCTGCCAATGCTTCTCGTGTACGGCCCATGACAAGTGATTAGGTAACAATTGAATAATTTCATTACACAGTGGCAATTCTTAATGAGGAGTTGCGAACAACTTAACCCCTGGTGTTAACAACGAAACATCAAGGAGGTCAGGGGAGTGTAGCGCACGCAGCCCAGATATACGTGAGTACATTTACTGGATCAAACAGACAGTGCATTAAGATCGGCCTAGTAATTAGTCTCATCATCACCAAGCGCTGTTTTAGGCCCGTTAGCTGTTACGTCCCGCTATACCAATGCAATTTTATCAGTACCAAACAGTCTACAAGGCGAAGCCTCGCGAAAAATGCCACGGGCTTGGAATCAACGGTTCTAAAATTTGGGATTGACATCGGAAGAATGAAAGTTATTTGCCAAGTCTAATGGGTGATTGACCTTTGTTGGTCATATCGTTTGCGGAAAGGCACCTATCAAAACACCCACGTGAAACACCACAGCTTCGACGAACCCTCCCAAGTTCTTTTCAAACTACATGGAGAAACACTGATGGACTCATTAACCTACTTATTTCTTGATATTTGGAAGGAGGAGCGCATTCCACTCTCGTGGTGCGAGTCGCTCATTGTGCCCATCTTCAAGAAGGCCTTACGGAGTGACTGTAGCAATCGTCGTGGGTTAATTCAATTCCATAGTTACTGAGGTTTTAGCTTTGACAATTCTGCGTCGTTTGACATCGATTCGCGAGAGTAATATCCGCGAACAGTAGATGGGATTTCATCCAGGCGGAAGTTGCATCGACCAGATATTCAGTCTTCGCCAGTTACTAGAAACGCGCCACACACACCGCCTCCCCACGATCTTATTCTTTCTGGATTTGAAAGATTCTTGCGACCTCGTGGATCGACCAGCACTACTCAGTGCTCTCCACCAGAGGGGCATGCCAACGAATTACATAAAGCTGTTGCGAGCATTGCACTCACATAATTATGGTGACGTTAGGGTATACGGTGAACTGTCAAGTTCATTCGAAACAACTAGTGACGTTCGACAAGGGTGTCCCATCTCTCCATTCCTGTTCAACTTCGTCATGGACAAGGTGATGGAAAATGCTTTAGGAGGTCTCCGGGATGTAGGGATCGAACTGGGAAATGGAGGGAAGCTATGTGACCTAGACTACGCAGACGACGTTGTGTGCCTCTTCGAGTCTACGGACCGTGCACAACGGGCACTAGATAGATTGTCGAGTTCGATTGCTCCATTTGGCATATGCCATGCACCTTGAAAGTTTGAAGTCCTGTTACAGAAATGGAAGACAGTATTGCCGAACTTGGTGCTGAGCAGAGAGGAACTGATGATTGTGTACCGTTTCACTTACATTCTTAGCTGCGTGTCGAACGATCGTAGCTCGGCAGTGGAGGTAAACACGCATATGTCGAAAGCTCGAGCAGCTTGCGCTGGACTGAGGCACTTGTGGCGTCGGTCTGATGTTTCACTGAAGTTGAAAGGTCGTGTAATATGCCACAGTGCGCTCAGTTCTGTTGTGCGGTTGCGAGCCATGAAATATTCGTGCGGGAGATGTTCGTCGGTTAGAGGTTTTCGACCACCGATGTCTACGCAGTATCGTTAGGATTAGATGGAGTGACCGGGTGAGTAATATAGAAGTCGGGAATATAATACTAGGTGCCTGCTTTCCAAATACCTTATTTCATTGTATGAAACTTAGTAGACTACGCTGGTTGGGTCACGTGCTGTGTATGACGAACACTAGTCTACCATACCGTGCATTATTTTCTGTTCCTCCCAAGGAATGAAAGAAGCCATATGGGGGTCAACAGATGACGTGGCAACGTGGGATGAGAAAATGTACAGCGAAGTTAGGTAAAGTAGGTGTCTCACGTCTTCGTCTTCGTGGTTGGGGTCCGAAAGACTCGTCGACTTGCTGGCTGGAGACACTGAAGGATATGGCAGTGAACCGTGAACAGTAGCGATCGTGTTGTCATTTTCTATCGAATCAGAATGATTGAAACCACGTGCGTTTGTATAGTTAGACTGTGGTCCGTGTGTTGCCTGCACCAACGTTTTATCTTTTCCCGCCTATTTAGGTCCACTGCTTGTTCCCCTTGGATACTCACTCTTTTAATAGACTTGTTTAACTCTGGGGACAAGGCAGCGGTCAGCGAGGCTTGTCTCGCAGTTTAACGCTGAACGATGGTGGTAATGATGGTGATACAATCAATATGCTCATGTGAATGGAATCCGCGGGGGTTACTGAAGTTTTTCCTGTTACCCTACCTGTAAAGAGTGTAACAGCTGAAATTCGTTGTTATGGAAGCCCGAGAATAAAACTGTGCTCAAGGATAACGTAATTTTTGCTCAATTAGATATTCATCCGTCGCAGTTAAAGTTCTTGTTTGACATTAGTAGAGATCCCACCAGTCAGTGTGGGCAGCTATTTTGCTGACACCGTATTCGGAAGAATTTTTGGTGCATTTAAACTGGCATGGAGTCAGCTGTCATCATTCTTTATTCGCTAATAGGTTATGGTATCTGGCGATAAGTACCATTGCATTTTAATTACCATAGCCCTAGGTTGCCGTACTGAAGCAAAATTTCTATGATGGATTTGTGCGGAAACAGCTAAGGGGACATAGCTGAGGATTCAGTGCCGACGACCCATGAATCAAGAGGATAAGCCCACCAGTCATCGGGTTTACCGAGGAATCCGGTAAGTCTAGCACTTCAAAATCGTTTGCATTCCCTAATCTTTTCATTTTACAAGGATCCATTAGTGGACAGACCTGGTGCTGACTATCAACGACTCGTTTATACGCTCTTAATGTTTCCAGCTGAGCGCCTTGTACTTCGATTTTGTTAGGACAACGGCCGTTAGAAGAGCGATCACCCGTCTAGCTTTTCTTGTTTTCATGTTTATTACCACCAGATACCTAGTAATAACTTAAGTGGACAGCGTGGTAAAATTGTCCAAATCGATTCCTGCCGTCAGATTTGCTTACGATAATGCTTAGTATGTTCCACAGCTGCATGGCGTCCTGTAGAACGGATTGTTCTAATGCGGATCTCGTAATTCGGTTGCATGCCCTTAACCTTTGTGGCCACTCTTCCAATTTTTCTCTCAGCCCCATAGTACCAGGGGCACTGGACATAAGTTTCTTGGCTGCCGTAACAGATAGCGTTATAATCTATGATATTTCGATTGGAAATCTTTTTCGTTAGATCAACTGTCTCAGGGGTGGTAGAGGTTGCAAGGGAGAAAGCAGTTCACCGAAGGAAACAGAATAAGGAGACTGTAGAGAATAAATGTTATGTTGAGAAAAAACATGTGTAGCGTTCTTCGAGGATTAAGATGTGTTCTTGCCACAGATATGCGTGCTGCAGAAGCAAATTTCAGTAATGTATAGACTGTAAAATGGATTGTCCCAATGCGAACCTCGTATTACTTTTGCATGCCCTTAACCCTTATGACCACTAGTGTGTCACTCTTACTCGGCTCGGTACGACTGCAATACTGGCAACCCTGACACCTGACCAGTTCAAGGAAAAGACAGTCGGAAGCGATAGCAGTTTGAATATATTTGCACAGGAGCTTGTCAGCGGTTCGTGCGTGAGCAACGCACAAGTTGCGACCGCTCTTGGCAGTCAACGTTCGATTAAACAAGCTATCCAGGGGAACAAATCCAAGTTCCTCTGCAGCCCCATTTAGTGGTTAATTATTCTGAAATTGTTATGCCTCGACTAAGTAGAATAATAGGACCAGCTGTTTACAAACGGCGGTCAAGGTCGAAACTGGTTTACTTATTCTTTGGTTTCATTATTATCGCGTATCCAGGGGAGGATAGGAAAGACCTCAGACCGTTAACGATGGCGGCGTTAACCGTTGTTCTGTATTGCCGTTCGGGCTATATGCATGTTTTTCATGATATATCATAGACGAAGAAATTTCATTTGCTCTACCTCAGCAGCAGGAATGTAGGTCAGTAGGTCACGGTTTCGGGAAGGGTATAATAATAATAATAATAATAACAATAATAATAATGCATATTTCTCGGTTTGCTAGAGGCATACGCATAGCAAGATCAAACATTTACTAGGATGATGCACAGGAACTTCGAATAATATAAATCAAAAGGGAAAAATGGGGTGAGAGCAACGTTGAGTAATTTCAGAAGTTTGTTAATTTGTTTATATTTCTCGACACACGAGAGTCATGCGCAATGCAAGATCTAAAATGTGCAAGGAAGGCACAGTGCAGACACGGAAACAGAAACTAGACATGCAACGCAATGTGTTTTTGCTCACAAAATCATAACGGGCAATGTGATTTGCTGGGCACGAGGTTTCCGGCTATAAATCAAAGCTAGATAAAAATTCTCAAAGGTTTTTCTGTGGCTGACTACCAGTCCTGCACTGCAAGTACTGCTGTCTGAATGCATCAAAGATGCGTATCGTAGGCGCAATGTCTGGCTGGAATACAGTGGCTGTCGCCGCCAGTTGGCCGGGATCTTCAAAAATCAAGGGGCTGTATGGTGAAGATGAAGATCAATAAGGATATGATAACGGGACGGAGATGAGTCAAACCCAGACTGGATATCATGGGAGGCAGTATAAAAGGGAAAAATTCGAAAGCACGGTTCCTTGTGCAAGGAAAGCGGCTACATGGGATGGGAATTGTGTGATCGCAAGATTAATACATAAGGTTTGTTTTGAGCAACTATGATTTCATGAATTTCAGCTTGGCACAGGGATGAAAGTGACGTTGGAAAAGAGGAAGGAGAACCGGAATCAAATGATTCGATGTCTGGTGAACTCGTGCGGAGAACAGTTGCTGGGAGCACCGGTCTATAACTGAATTTCGCAGATCAGAATAGAGGCTGATAAAAAATGACGGTCCCCAGCTCTTTTCCAATGTCAAGATGCATTTTGAACGTCGGTTCATATCAGATGTCATTAAAAATATTGTCCTTCCTGAGCCCGTTTTGTATGGTTTTGGCAAAAGGATTTCGGGAAAGAGCAAGAGGAAGCCAGTACAAAATGATGCACGTAAACATAGGAGCTAGAGTGCTGTTTACCACAGCAGTGCTAGTGGGTGGGGCTGACCGAGTGCTGGCCACCCCACATGAAAAACACCGTTTGGGGGTGGAGGCACGTGTAATCCACTAACCTGGCTGCACCCGCACGCCGCTGCAGCCGAGCTGCTCGCCCGATGTGCGCAGGCCAAATCGCTGGACATGACGACACCCGCGCTATTGTGGTAACGCCGGCGTACTCGTGGCGTGAAGGGAGGGATTCAAACATGATATAGGTAAACTAAGGGAGACATCGTCTTCCCAGGATTGGATAATCGCAGACGAGCCGAAACCGCGGTAGCCAGAGCATGGGGTAAGTGTTTCCATCCAAGCAGAACTATACGGCTTGGAAGAGAGGGAAAAAAGACGGACAGCGGTCTGACCTGGCTGTCAGCTGCGGATTAAAAAGCGATCAGTCTTAGGAACGGCTCAGAGAAGGTCACTGGAACGCATAGTGTAAACCAAAATATATGGATGATGGCCGAAAATAAGAAATGGTCGTGGTCAGCGGGTATGGTGGATGGAAATAGTTACTACGGGAAGAGAAGACACCACGTAGAACTCTGTGTTCACGGAGGTGATATGAGGTCTAGATTGTCTAAACCGCACAGAGATATCGATCAGGAATGAGAAAAAGAATCCAAGATGTTGATCTTAGTTGGCCTGGAGGGTGCTGTCTGGGTTCGCTAGGATCAAGGTGATTCCTACGGGCCAGATTCATTTGCTTGGAGAGAAGAGTCGATAAAAGTAAGGATGAGGATGATGGTGAGTCTTTTATTTTAGAAGACGGTTTCAGGTTATGGTTGCTATACCGTTTTGGCGACGGTGTTGAAACCAGTTAGGTGAATGGGTGGGAGAGAGCTTTGGGTGGGCAAACCTATACGCAGTTAGAACGATAAGGTCCATGGATATGAAGTCAGACTATTGAGCGATGGGTACCATTTTTCAGGCAGAGGAACAGTGAGATGCATCGGACGTGGAACTGCTCGCAACCACGTAGCATGCGCTGGTGTCGGAGCTCTGTTTGAAGTGAAAGAGACTATATTGATTCCTATAAGACATGAGTGGGGAGCTTTACTTTTGCTTTCCGCAATGAACAAAAAGGTGACGTCAATGCGTTTTTCAGAAGCCCAATCCAGTTTTATACAGTCAATCCTTAAGTGGTTATGGGTGGTATGGATTACTGAGAAATGGTACAGCAACTAGTGTACGTACTTCTTTTTTAATTGCAATAGATAATGGCGAAAGAATGCGCAGCTGATGGGGGAGTTTATTCCATAGCGACGAACATCTAACAATAAAGAATTTGACTCTAAAAGAAGTCTATGGAACGGGGAGAATTATAGTGGAATTCTCATTTCAGAGAGAGTACGGGAGTGGGTTTCTAACACGAGGTGCAGAGATGCATCTTTACCCCTTGATAATATTGTTAAAGAGTACCAGGTTTACTCTTATGCGTCGGGGTTACAAAGGATCTGATTTCAGCAAATCACAGCCTTCCACGTAATTTAGGATTGTAGAGCAGCCAATTAACTGCCTGGTAAATGCACGCTGGACGTATTCAATCGCCACTCTGTCGCATTGCCTTATGTTAAGGCAGACAAGAGGGTAATATTCTAGAATGGGTCTGACGTGGGTCCTAAAGAAATGCAGTTTGCTTTCATTCAAATTCAGAATTGAGTGTAACAGCCCCACTAATTTGTTTCCTTTCGCCACTTGGGCTAGAGCGTGCCCCGAGAAGTTTAAGGTGCAGGAATAATTTAGGCCCTGGTGGCGAACTTGGCAATTAATGGGGATGGATTGGATTCCAAGCTTGAATTCTCTTAGGGGTATAACGCATTTGTACCCCAGGATGCTGCTTTTCTCAGCGGAAAATTTCATCATTCAGTCGTTTGCCCAGGAGTTGAGTGACGCTAAGTCTTGTGATATGTGACGTATGGTGGATTCTAAAGCTTCAGGGCGAAAGGTATACACAATTTTGATATCGCTTGCGAAGGGAAACGGGGTGCCGTTTCGAACAACATCGAAGACATCATTAACGCACTACAGGAAGAGCAGGGGGCCCAGAACGCTGCCTTGGATCACACCGCTGGAAACTAATCTAGGCTCAGATATTAAGCTATTTACTTGCACTATCTGCTTTTTAAATGACAAATAAGATGAAAACCACGACAGCATTGGATCAACAATACCGTAGGATGCCATTTCACTTGGCAACCTAAGGTGGGATACGCTGTCGAAAGCTTTCGTCATGTCTAAAAGGACTACTGTAACTGACCTCCCAGTGCTCAAGGCCTCAGTGATAATGTTCAGGCAGTCATTCATGCAATCAGCGCAGGACTTCTTACGAAGGAAGCCATGCTGTCCATGGTTAGTAATTTTATGTTCCAGAAGGTAGGCTAAACGACTATTTGTAATCAGACATTCCATGATCCTGGAAACTATATGGGTGTGGTTTATCGGGCGGTAGTTTGCAGGGTCACAGCGTGTACCCTTTTCGTGAGCGGGTATAATCACAGGTTTTCCACTGTGACGGGAAAGTGCGGCACTGAATGGGTAAGTTGAAGATATTTGCTAGCAAAATTGGGATATCGCTTCCGCCTAATGCGAACGCAGCCTGAGGCGGTGAATCAGGTCCAGAGTAGTAGCCAATTTTGGTTTTATTAACAGCTGGGCTACGTTTTTCGGAAGAAATACAACTGTTGAGTGCGACTCTGTAGTTAGGCGAGATTGGCATGGGGTGGAGCGATTGTTATCGTTTGCCAGAGCAGATTCAAAGAATTCACAGAAACATTCCGCAATCTCCTGCGCATTGTTTACATAAATGTTGTTTTGAATGATATATGGGACTTGGGTAGCTGAAGACCCAGAATAAGTTCTGCGTTTAAGCAGTTTTACCAGTGCTGCGTTTGGGTTTGGCAGGTTCAGGGCTTGTAGCTCCTGCTCTTTGCTTCTGTGGTCCAGTAATATTTCTAGAGTTTTAGTTAATCCACTTATTTGCAGGAACAACGAAAAATCTCTGGTCTTGGAAAAGGCCCGCTGGAATTTAGCGAGCTTACAGTTTATTCGATCACGATAAGTTCTTTTGAGCAGCATGCTAAGCGTGTGGAACGGCGTACTGGCTTCAAGGTCCTTGTGCAAGTTGAAGTAGAACTGATCAGCGGCCGGTTGTACTTCTGTTGATAGAAACAAATGCGTCCCAGTTTGAATTACGAACTAGGGTGGGTAGGCAACTCCAGTCAGCTCCAAAGTACGACCTTAGGTTAGGTAAGACGCACCTATGAACAGCTAACAGGCAGATGATCACACCCAGGTAGACTAGACTCAGTGGACCTTTGAACGTCAGTTAAGCCTATCGTAAATATCAAATCAAGAACATCAAAGTTTCTTGTTGGATTAGTTACGTGTTGGTTCCAGCCGCCATGAAGGATGCTTTCAAGGAAAGGGAGCAAGTAATTTGGAGCGGAAAGCGTGGACCAACATATGCCTGGTGCATTGAAATCTCCAGCGAGAATCTTGGGACCTGTTAGGTCAGAACCAGTATTCATTGGTTGCGTTTTCATCAAAAATCGTTTTGGCGAGAAATAGGGCGTATGGGGGTGGTAGAAGCATTCAACAAGAAGGCCGTCATTGCCCATCTCAGCTCTAACCCAGACGCAATCTTGGATTATATGTAGCATGGTATCCTGGCACAAAGTAGCTGGTATAGATTCTCTGGCGTGGATAAGGCAGCCATCTCCACTCTGGGCCTTATGGCTTTTATAGACGGGAATTGTTATGGCGTCGTCAGGAGTGCAATTATTGAGCCATGTCTCAGTGTTAAGTATGAAATCAAAGTTTGACGAGAGCATGAGAATACCAATATGTTTTATTTTCTTTAGCATGGAACGTTTTTTTAATAATATCAGAGAATTTTTCCTGAGTAGCTCTTTCCGCTGATTGGTTTCATGCCTAATGAAGCTCGGTTCCTTGTTCGTTGACCGTCTTGGGGAGAATCAACATTCTTATTTTCAACCAATTTTTTCCGTTCGGAGCATACTTTATCTGAAGGATCGTTGCATCATTTGGGCGGGGCATCCTCCGCCCGGGGCAGCATGAATGGAAGTGAACGGTAGATAATCTGTCAAACGAGTTTAGCATGACTCCTGGTGGGTGGTTCACTCTTGGGGGTAGGGTAACGTAATCCGTCCGCAATGCATTCAGTCAGAGGGGACATTTTCGACATGGTCATGTTTGCCATCCCACATTCAGTTACATGAGGAAAGTAGGGCAGGCCATATGCAGGGGAGGTAGCGCATGAGGGGATAATTTAGGGAGAAAAAGGGTTTGGCAGAAACGGCGCAGAGTTGTGAAATGGGAGACGCGGTAGGGTATAAGGGAGATATCGATGATCAGAGAGGGCCAGTTAACTTGGTCTATAGTTCACACGGTTCTTCGGGTAGGAAACACTTTATTCCGTTGTGTCATCCATTGAGTTTGCTGTGGAGCTAGGTGCAGCGGGGTGGAGTGGTATCTGACGATATCCCTAGAAGGTGGCGAGCAGATACGAATTTGGCCAAATAGTTGTCCATGTAAAGGAAACTGTGTGGCTGTTTCGGGGTGTGAAATGTGGAAACCAGAGGATTTCAAGGATCTAGTGTACTTGCGATATCTTGGTGGGTATGAAGTTCTAGGTGTTTTCGTTTATTTAATAAAGTGGAGCTGGAATTTGGGTCAGCTTTTCTTAGTTGTCAAATACGGGGTGCTTTTCGTGGCCTCTTGGGAGTAGATATCACTGGCAGCGTTCTTTTCGGTGGCAACTTTGTGGTGTATTGGGTGGGTTGTGGTTTAGGGGTGAGAGGAACATTAGGACTAACTTTAGCGTTGGCGGGTGGAGTAGACAAGCTGAATGCTCCAACTATATCGACCCCCCATTTGCAGATTTCTGCTGGGATTTTCAAGAAGGGGTTGTATAGGACTGCAGTGGGGATTTCACCTCAACGTAGATGTTTCGAGGTGCAATTTCTGTACGTGGAGGTTGAAATGGAGGTGAGGAGATTGACTTGTCTAGATAAAATTCAAATTTAAGAGGGAATTTTAAGGTTTGTAGTCGTGAACATGGGTTCTGTGGTGTAGGAGGATGGCAAGGGAGTTACTGATTTGTACGCTGGGGGAGGCGGAGGTGCTCCTTTTTGGAGACCAGGTACCTCAAGCCGGGGCGGCGTTTTATCTTCCACAATCCTTACAATTTTGTACAGGGTGTTAACTGCGATGGTATTTTTCTTCCTGGTGAATTCGCGGGCGACGTTTTTGTCCTGCAATTACATCAGGGGCGAGCAGGATTTTGTTTGATCATTTTTCTTATTCTCATACTATAACTAGGTTAGCGACCCATGTTACACGCTTTCAAAACGGTTTCCTTGACCTTCTCCAGTGGTCGTCGGTCTGGAATATTAAAATTTAAAGCACTGTTTCTGATTCGGATACGTCTAAGTGATTCTAAAGACGCTGAATCAATGAATCGACTAGCCCAAGCGAGTTAATGCAAGGAGGCATTTAACGATGGCTCAATGAAACGAGAGATTGAAGCCAGCTTGGTTATCGCTTCCTCCGCCAAATTCAGCTGGATAACATCGCTGATCAACCGTCTCTCTTAATCTTCGAATCTCTTATTTATTTCATAAAATACATCAAATAGCTTTACCGAGCGGTGTCCTATTTGCGATGTAGGTACAGATTTCGGCGCACATGTTCTTCTGGTGGTAGTATGCGTAGATAGATTTAATTCATGTTTGAAACCGCGATTCAACTGCCACAACTGAATCCAAGTCGCAAAACTTTGGGATCTGTGATTATATGTGAAATGGTAGCAACTGATTTGTTGAAAGCTAGAATAGCAGGCAACCCTTGATGACTGTCCCAGGCGGGTAGACGGCTGGCTGCGCCCCGGGAGTGTCGTTTTTGTTTCATTAAGAATCACTCAGGGGAAGACAAAGGAATACTAGGGCGACTGCAACCAGAAACTCAAGGAGAAAATTTAATTCCAGGGGTTGTTCTCCAATGTAAACAAAGGTTTGTTTGCTCTACTGATGAATGTTTGGAGCCAATATCTTTTAGCCAAGTACGTTTGTACACGCTGGAGACTTTGGGCGAACAAAATAATGACACCCCTCAGACCAGAGATATTTGCAGTTCCTCAGTGAACATTCCACCGTGTTGCTTGATCTCTGGCTAATGGTAGTAGTAATAATGATGGGTATATTTCGCGACATTCGAGAGTCATGCGCAAGACAAGATCAAATTTACACAAGGATGGTGCAGCGGAAATCGCAAAACAAAAATTTGGTCGTAACGATGTAGTTTCTGTGCTCTCCTGAACATAGCCTGCAATAAGACGGGCCAATCACGAGTTTTTTAGCTTTAAATCAGAGCTAGATAATCCATCGCCAAAACGTTCTTGGATGACTATGAGTCGCGCACTGCGAATCAATCCATGTTTAAATGCATCAAAGGTGCGCATGGCCGGCGTATAATTTGGCCGGGAAGCAATGGTGGACGTTGTCGAATGGACGGATTCATCAGAAATCAGGAGGGCTATATGGTAAAGATGAAGATCAATAAGGATGCGATAGCGTGATGGAGAAGAGTCAAAATCACACTGGATATCATATGAGGTGGACGGAGAACGGTAATGAATAACATTCAATAGTCAAAATAATGCTTAAGGTGAAACAGCAAGAAACCTTCAAGGTTGCATCAAACAATTTACGGGACGAAAATACATGAAAATTGTAGACAGAGAGACAATGGAGCTTACAACAATGGTCACTGGACTATGCGGCTGGCAGCGGATTGTGATGTGTGGCAGGAAGAAAACCAGTACGTGTAAGATTTACAATCAATCCTTAAATACATTTGCCTTGAATGACCTGTGTCGTCCTTGTTTAATATCGGAGATTGTGGTGTTCTGTGGCGGCACGGGTCTGGAGGTTCAGTGATTGCGCGGCATTTCAGTAGTGTTAGCAACTCTTTGGCCAATCGTCACGGTTCATCTAAGATTAGGCGTCAGGAAGTCATTGGCGTTGATTTGTTTGTCTTAGGGCTAAGCAGCCAGGCATTGGAGGGTCAGGTCCAGATACCAGGGGATAGACAACCAGCGCATAGAATGGAGTGGAGATTTCGGCAATAGTTTGCGTTGCATCTGTGATCATTGGTGAGCCTAGTTTTTGGGGAACATACACAGACCAGGATTTCTCGGTCCGACCATAAGATTCCCTCTTATGGCTCCACGGCTACATCCGGGTTTCTAAAATCAAATTTGCTTTATGGTTGATGGGCTTTCCTGCTAGCCTTGTTAGCAGCCTAGGCATATTGGGCCAAGGATATGAAAGCTTAATGGGTGGCTACGTCCAGGCCTATAACCTCCATCTTTCCCTCTACCATTTTTGTATCTCCTTGGGTTAGTTGCCGCAGCACCGAGGCGCCTTGGGAAATCAATTGTTTGCATTTGCTGAAATTCAGGTGTTTCTTCTAGTTAAAGATTCACCCGTTACTGGTTTACTTGTCCTACTGGATATAGTTGGAAGTTGGGTCATCTGTCATCTTGAGATCGTCCGAAAACGAGAGGCATAGCGATTTTAACGTCGCTGTTAGTTCGTTTGTAGAACCCAGGAGTAACAGTGCCAAGCCCTGGGCAACCCCATGCATACCATCGTTTCAAAGGATCTTTCAAGCTCTACTTTCGCACAGATCGGTGCAGCGGTTTCATCCCTAGCCAGCAAAATGTTCTTCAGTTATTTGGAGTGAGCTTTGGTAGGGATTGCCCGTGTCTGATCGAGTCGAAAGCTTTCTAGGGTTCAAGGTATCAGACCTCTACTCGGTCTATTGCTCAGGCCTTGCAATCACTTTGTCAGGAAATGTTCTACATACAGATGATAATGTGGTCTGCAAGCCTATGCTAAATGAGACATTGTATGAATTCACCCTTGGTGAACTTCTGCATTGCTTTCAGCGCTATTGAGGGTAAGTTTAGGGTTTCTATTTCGGGTAACTCTTTCTGTAAACCATGGAAATTTCTGGATCTGACCCCACTTTAGTGACAGGTTGAAGAGGCTAATCGGAGGCGGCACCAACATATCAAATAGAGGCTTTATTAACCCGGAGTGTATCCCATTATGTCCCGTGGCCCAGTGTCTGTTCAGCCGTCGGGGTAGTTTCTCGCGCTTTCCGGTTTCAAACTTGTGCTGCTCCTTGTGTATAGACGGGGGAGAGTGAAAATATCTAGGTGGATTCCCTTGTCCGCTATGCATATCGAACTAAAGTAACTTAGTAGAAACTAGGCTTTCTGGGTTTTGAGGTGGCGTGCTCACCCCTCAGACTGGGCAATTGCGAATTCCACTCTCATAACCCTCCGTAGTCTCACACCGCTTCAGTACGCTCTGGGTGCGTCCTTGACAGGGGTTTCCCATCTCCGCTCGTGATGGGTTTTGTGATCCTTCCATTAACTGTCGGAGCGAATTCCTGCTTTGACATGCCCTGCGCAGCGACGGTAGCCCTGAGGGTCTGAAAATTTTCCCGATACCTGGCATCTCTTTTGCTCCGCTTTGCCGGTCACATTCTTCTACCAGATGAGGGATCGGCTGTCACAAAGGCCACTAGAGGGAGAATGCTCCTATTAAGTAGGTAAGGCTTTGCTTGATACCCGCCCATAACTTTTCAGAATTAGCCGTCAGAATATATCACCTCGGGGTCTCGGCTCTAAGCGCAAACCCTCCCAGACCTATGTTCTTTATTGAACATCATCATTTATTGCTTTTGGATGCTTGGATAATACTATGTCCAGCAGGCGTGAAATGTGTCCACATCTTCCGAAGTTGGATTGATGACAATGCTGGGCTAGAGTCCCTTATTATGCATCAGGTTCCTTCCAAAGTAGAGGGATCCGCTCGTCCATTGGTCCTTCCCAGTTTTTCTCTGGTAACTTTAATTCACCTACTGGCAATGAGTTTATGATCGGCCATACGACCTGTCTTATTTGGGTCCAAATTTGCTTGTGTTCTTTGGGTATCCATGCGGGATTAGGGCACGCGCAGACGATGGCAACATTCCTACGGCCGCTGGTCAGGTTCACATACATAGCCTATATATTTAATAAAGCAAAAACCTCTTGAAGCTGCTAATGGCTTTGGCCAAATAGCGTCAATACCTCACCGCCTGATCTAACATCTGCTATATCCTGGCAAACACACCCCTGGGAACAAAAAAGTGTATCGGTTAGCTCGGAGGTTTAGCCTAGTATCTATGAAGTTTATGTAGCCTATTTCATCGGATTCTTCTCAAAGTCCATGCCAATCATTTCCTCTACCTGGAGGGAGAAACAGATTTTTAACTTCAACCCGTCTTACACTTGGTGTCACTGCTTTCGATTTTGTGTTTCACAAATGCACTAGGCCACAGTGCTGCCCTTGGTCTTGTAGATGAACCACCTTCTTGCCGTCGTGCGACCTCTTTCGGAACTTGCTGAGGAAACAGAGAACTAGATGCACTGCGATTCGCCAATGACGTTGACGTTTCGGCAAAAATAATAAAGGCTAATTCGCCTCAAAATAATTCACTCAACCAAGTATGTGGGCTCATGTGTGAATAGCTCTTAAATAGCATCAAGAATATCCATTTCCTCCTTCAAGGTGCAGGACGACTATTCCGTCCTACTATATATTGGTCCGGTTTTCTCTGGATCCTTCTCATGTGTATCCCTTGATCCGAAAGGCAAGGAGACTTCATTCCATCAAGAACTATAAGACCTTATAAGCTGTCTATGCCCTCGAGGTGAGGCTTATATAATTTTTTCTAACTTATTCAGCCTTTCTTCGCCCTGGTATTTCTTGTCCAAAATGGAGGATCAATGTCTTCGCCCGATCCACAGAACCCTTTCAAAAGGAACCTTCAATTTGAAACCTATTAGCAATATCCCAATTATCTCATACATTGTGAAAATAATGGTTAAAATAACACTGATATCACATCTACTGGAGCATGATCCCTTCATTGCATGGCTTCTTTAAAGATATACGCACTACATTTAAATGACCGTCTCCCTCAGCTTAGTGACAAAGGTTGACGGCGAAGTCTGGAATTGAAGGCAAGTCAGTGATAGCAATCTTCCTTGGTACGGCTAAAGCCTTTGACCAAATTTTACATCACAGGCTACCAGCGACAACCGAATGCTATGGCATCCTTAATTCCCCCCATATCCTACTGCTGCTAAACAGGCGATTCACGTAAACGGAAGTATTACATAATCCTGTCCGCCAGCCAGCGGAGCAATCCAAGGGCGTTTCCTTGGTCCTCTGATTACTACTATGAATGGTAATGAGACCTTCCATTTCGTCAAGTACGATGCTTTATTCCAGTTTGCAGGCAGCATATGAACAAAATAAATCGTTTTCACTTTTGATACTCACACAACTATGGACAACGTCGCACATGACTTGCTGTCTACTTATTTTTGGCCCAAAACTGAATATCGGTTTCGCTGGAAATAAAAGCAGTATATTTGAGTATGAACGTCATGTCATAATTGGAGTCCTAAATGCCATCCTTGTGGTTCGGGATGTTTCAGATTTTGGCTTGTAAAGTTGCAATACACCGAAATGCTGAAAATATACATTTACTGAAGCTTTCAAAGCTGATGGGTTTAATCTTTCGAAACTCCAAGACATTTCGTGAGTTATACGAACCGCTGCAAACAAGTGCATCTTGACCCGTTGAGATTTTGCCGTGTAAAAATTGACATCTCACTTTTGCATGGTCTAATCGGCAGCTTAATCGGCAACTCTGTCCGTACTCTAAGAACTGCGCCCTTACAAGCATCTTAAACGTAACTCATGTACCCATTTCCAGGTCTGCGACAAGGCCTAATTTGGTCAATGTAAAATAGTCTTCTGTGAAGAACTAGCTAGTAAAACATATCAGGCCACTCTTATCAATCCGTAATTTTCAGAAATGAAATGAGGAACCTGGTCATGTGCGGGGATTCAGTTACGATGCTGGATCCTGCAGAGATAATCCGAGGGCATTCCGGCTAGGCCTAGGAATCTCATCAACGTTCAACTTAGAGACACGCCAGCAGGTTTTGTTCACGGATCAATTAATCTCGCATTCAGACCAAGACATCTCCAGGTCGTAGCCTAACCTCCATAGGCAGCATTTGACTAATCTAATAAATCTTTTCGGACCCCCAAACCGACTTAAATAATTTATTCCTCACAGCATCTCATTTTTCTAGCGTATATGCATATATACACTTTTATTTATTCACAAGTTTCAACCATTTTCATGTTAAAACGCGGAAATAAATGCCTATTCACATGTAAGTCACCGTATACACGTAAATGGAGGTACTTAAATGTTCGGGTCTGTTATCTATGTCGCAATCACGATGCTTTAGTTTACATGCCAACTCCAACGATTTCGTCCAGGTCCTGCTCAGTCATCCTAAGGATACATTTAACCCTTCCACTCTATATGGGTATTTTATCCTCTGTGTCCTTAAAACACTGGTTCGCCGACGACGCTCACCCGCTCTGTCCTCCCTACAAGCCGCGTGCCACCATTCTCAAACAATCTGTAAATTTTTCGCCTCTAAAAGAAACTGTCACATTCTGCAGCCATATAAGTTCGCATGATTCCAGTGCATGTTTTTCAAATGCTATGTGTGCATGTTATTCCTGGATCATCTTTCTAATCTTTATGGTCACTCCGGAAATTTCTCGTTCGCTATCATCCTTTCTTAGATGGTCGTTCTGGATAATTTTGCTTCCTTTTACCGTCTGCTACGTTCAAGTTCATTTCGCACTTGCAGCCGATGCATGCCGCTCCATCGTCTGGTTACTTTTTCTGTTTCTGCTTCCTGGTTCAAGATTCCTTTGCTCAGTGCACAATTCTCTGGCGTCCTAGAAACCATACTGGGCAGTCTGGCAGTTTCCTGTCGGTCATTTAGGGCTGAGTCTAATTTCCCCTGGGTTCAGGTTTATCACTGCCGGGAGAATTCCGAGTACGTGCCCTCTCTTCTCTCTCATTCATTTCCAGGTGAATCATAAGGACTTTAATCAGCACCAAAGCCGGTCCTTCGGGTTTGTCGGCAGATGAAAGTGTTCATTTTCTCCGAGGCGTTATCTGATGGGATATAAATTTTGACCTGACTTGAACATCGACCTCCAGGATACTGCTGGGTACCCCATTGAAGTTCTGGGAAAACCAGATGTCACAACCCGATTTTCATCTCCATCGAGTAAATGTGCCTTTTATTCTCTATACTGTCGCATTCACTTTCCAAAGGCGCTTTTCAGGTTGGTTTGCTAGCACAAAGCAGCTCGGTTCGCTGGCACCAGAGTGATTGATGTATGCTGCTTCAACTTCCTTGATGCAGCCTCATACGCTGTCTACGAACCACTTTTCAGCTTCCCACATTCTTTGCCCTGCATTACACTACAACTCGTTCAACAATTTCATTTTATTTTATTGTCCTCTACAACAAAATATGATTTCAACATGTTTTTTCAGCACCCCCTCACTTTCAGTGTGGTATCCATCGTTTCTCCACAACCCTGATCAAGTGCATCTCGATTTTCTTCTTTAGACGGATGAAAGCTCTAGGAAGGCATCCTCCAATGTAACAAAACTATTCAACTATTGATGCGCTGTTATCGGACCCCACCTAATTGATTCCCTGTGAGCTTCACCCCTCACATTTTCACCTCCTAATTTTTCGCATGGCAAAATTCGTTTCTCACCAATTTTTCTCTCCTATCTCATCTTGTCGCTTTTGTGCGGGATATCTTTTACTTGAATATGATGCATTTTGAGCATGTTTCTTCTAATGGTCCTTTACTTCAGCCCAGTTCTAGCTTGTGGACATGCTGATTAGAAAGGATACAATGCGCTGACCGCGGGTCACCGTCTTTTGGGGGCTCATACAGGTCACAACCTGAAAAAGAACAGCCAGAAAAGGAAAACTATGATCGCAGCTTTTGATTTGCCCGCTACATTACTCTGGCAGCCTACATGGCTTACCACAAGGCTGTCAGCCGACCGCGAACTAAAATTTGCTGAAAAGCATACCAAATTCTGAAGGCCATAAAACGGTTCATTTAAACCCAAAGAATTTCCTGACCATTGGAAGGGAAAGTCAGTTTCGTTTGCATATTAGTACTCCGTGGTCCTGCATATTGCAAGTTTCTCGGCCGCCGCGAGTGCAAAGCAATACCATTTAAATTATCTCGTGCTGAACGGAATACTAGTTGAAAACTCTTCCACTGAACAAACCCCCGCGCCTAAGATTCTTTATCAGGCAGCAGAGCGTTGCTGGAGATTCGAAGGATCTAAGCTACGCGATCAGTCTATGTTGCAGAAATTTTCTGAAATTCATGCGGAAGTCAACATAGATGAAGCGCTGTGCTCGGAACCAAGACTCATAAGCCAGGAGAATATTGGATGGACAGAAAAGTTCTTCCCAAGTGCTTTAATGCTGAGGGCTAGGTAATTATAAATCGTTTCTCTTTCCTTGCAAATTCGGGGAAACAAAATATTTAACGAGATTTCCCTGTAGGCAGTTGAGGCCCTCGGGGCGAATGTTGGCTGTCTATGACTTGCCGCCACCCATAAATACGTTTACAACCACGACTTTCTTCCACCCAAAAGTTAACACGCTGCCCTCCAATGACCCGTTAAGCAGTCTCCTTAGCTTCGGCGCAACTTTCCAGGCCAGCTGTTTCAGCAACTCCTATTCACATTGCCCCGAGCTGGGCGATATATGTGACACTATTAGACAGAGAATATTTACAACCTCAGCCCAGTAAATGTACTTCAAGCCGCTACTTTTGCGCCGATCAACGTATTACGGACGAGATATCAGCGGATGCTGTAGGGCATGGTATGGTGACAGACTGCAGCTTTTTGGAATTCAAAACAAGTGAAGATCCGCTTCTGTCAGCTTATTGCTGAGGAACGCGATCTTGCTCTCTCCTTGAGACTTATTGTAGTGTTTGGGGGCCGTGGTGGAGCCCATAGACAAACGTTCCCAACACACGTTTTCATAATTTTGATCGAAGTACGAACGTTTTGGCCTTCCATATGCTTGTCTCATCCCTCAACCCTCAAATGATGATAAAGCCGCGTGAGAGTTTCGCAACACAGTAGCCCCCTTATTCTTTGCAAACCACGAGGGATCACACCTATGATTGCGCAACCTGCGTATGGGTGCAAAGGAGTTTGGTGGCTCCGAAGACTCTCCTTTGGAAACGGCCCAGGTTTGATTCGTGCTATCACAATCTGCAACGAGAGAGGTGGTGGCAGCTGCTTCTCGCATCCTATCTATGGGATTACGTCGATATCCTTACCACGCAATGATTCCACTGAAGCTACATTGCTGCGCATCTAGTATATTGGCAGAATATCATGATCCCTGGTGCCCACTGGCGTTCGAATGTATCCGTGAAACACATCGGATGCTCTTGACAAAAGTGCAAAATCGAGAATAGGCTTATGTTCTGTCTGCTACCCAGTGGGTTCCTGCACGTGCTGGTGCAATGCATAGCCCAAACATTTAGTGAATAAACTTTTCCGCAGCTCATGTAAAGCACGCAGAAGCTCAGTGCTTTTGGTGTGGAACGCCGAAATCTGGTAGCACGCAGTACCCATGAACCACCCACAGAAAACAAATCCAGGAAAATCTGGTGGAGCAGCGCCAGGTGAGAGCCAGTTTGCTGCAAACATTACTCACCCCAAACATAAGGCCTCGCAGAAGTCATCTCCATCATTACCTCCAGTAGAGTCTGTAAGGCCCAGCGGAGGACATAAAGAGCCACCCTCTGGAGCATCTGGGTTGCCTGTGACCACTGAGAAATAAAGTATATCCGGATAGAGGAATTGTCGTTTCCCGGAGCTCGGTTTGGACCACTTGCAGCTGCTTTCTGCATGGAGAGATCACAAGCAATTAAGCTCTTCTAGGCTTATCGTGCTATAGGAAAAACAAAGGAGCAGAAAGGTGATGGCGAGCCCGACAATAAACTTGAAACTAGCGGAGAACGGAAGGCTGGCGACAGCTACTGATCGTTTAGCCTGGTACCAGGCAGCGGTACTTCCGCGACCTCTCAAGCATATGTTGTTTATGAGTGCATGGATGCTTCTCATTGATTTGGTTTCCGCTTGTTTGTTCCTGCTTGCGTTGAAACTAACATTCTTTTATTATTTTTATTTTTTCGCTTTTTTCCAGATTCAGTTTAATCAATTTGACTATGTGTTTGGTTCTGTTTGGCCGTAGACCTTGACGTGGAGTGCCGGTTTGTCCCGTTTCTTGCACCGACGAACTCCTAGGATCTCTCAGTGCTTCGACAGTCGGAAACGCAGCGGCCTCTCTAGATTCAGTTACTTTCGGCGTCTCCCCGATTCTTCGATGAACTTCCATAAAGGCATTTAGGGGAATTTAGGTGGAGTTTTGCTAAAGTCAAATGGTATTTCGATTCGAGCGCCTAGACTCATTTATTTTCCATAGGCACCCAATTCACCCAATTAGGGCTAGCATTGTTTTAATTCATTCTCTCCAATCTCCATTTCGTGGCTTCTGAGAGAAGATTTGTGTCTTGAAACAAAAGGATCCCTCTTCTGGTAGTTTAGTTTGGATTCTTTATCGTTTAATGGGCCGAATGGGATCTCTCCTTCTCCTTTCCTCTTTGGAAAATAACTGCAGCTAAAGGAGCCGTCGGTCATTAAGCAGCTCTCTATGTGCTGCAAGCAAATTTGATTGGTTCAGTACCTATTTACTTTCGTTAAATACGTTAACCACGTTTACTTGCCCTACCCCGGATTCAGTTCCATGAAAACACTAAACAACGATATTAGAATCTCCAGTTTTCGGAGCTAACTTCCCTCTGCAGTTGGTGCAGTGATATGCTTGCTATCTGCTTCACTCTCCGGCACTGCGACTGAGTTTGAAGCCCATGCTGATAGTCATCCCACGTTTGAAAGTGTCGTTTTTTGCCCGAGTGCCTTTCGATTATATGCAGAGTGCAGTTGGCAAGTGGGACGACATTACTCCTCCCCTTATAAATGCAGACATTTCCCTGGGCAAAGAGGCCGATTGTACTCCGTTGAACGTTTGCAGACCTCATTCAGATTGCGTTGGAATAATCCTGCATGCAATGCTTTGTTGATCTTAACATCATGCGCAAACCGTTTGTTAAATGGTCAATTTAAACCTGCGGTTGCCAAATAGATAAAATGGTGGCGTATGGACGTAAAGTTTCCGGGTTCAAATTCTCCCACCGCCACTGAACTTCCCCACTTGGCAGACCTCTGCTGGCCATGGCCCTCTTCCTAAAAATTGACGCAAATTGGTTTTCCATTAGTAAAGGAGATAAAAGATAAAAAGAACTTAGTACGGACCTTTGAGGCACTCAGCTGCTTAATTTATCTCTTCTTGAGAGATTGTTTTCCGTTCAAACTCGGAAGCTAATCATTTTGAAGTAACGTACGGCCCACTTCAGTAATTTTATCGGCAGTACAGCGTGCTCAAATCTTTACCCAAGCGTCTGTTTCACCCAGTCGCAAGCCTTCTGGAAGTCTCTTTAACTTACTTCGACAGGTTTCCTTTCCAGCCGGCTGGTATCTCCGTTGAGAAAGCTTGTCTTATTCAAGGAGCTCGACGATCCGCAACTAAACCTGCGTTAGCAGGAAATCCACAGTCAGCTGCATTCCTGTTCTCCCATTTTTTTCTATTTGGATTCGCCCACACCGAGGTCAAATTTATGGGTCGATTGATTCCGCGCACGTCATTTTTCCCCTCTTAACAGAAATAACGATCGATTTTAGCCGTCCTTCTGGTACTTATTTTGTCTAATGACTGGTTGAACAGTCTCGCCGTAGCTTCATCTATTGTGCCTGCCACACTCCAAATGATTGCTGAACGATTTCATGTGGTCCAGGACTTGTAGCTTTGTTCAGCAGCTGGAAGTCCTGCAATATCTCCCTCGCAGTATTCCACACTTTCCTCAACTCTGTTGGGTGCTTTGATCCGTCCATGACTGAATTAGGAGGGGCGTTAATCAGCGAGTAGCTTCAGGAATAGTGCATATTATTCAGCGTTTATTTGTTATGGCGCCGTAGCGTGCAGGCGCACCACTTTACTGATTCTCGGCATTTGAAAATGGCTCAGCATCTGCTCTCAGAAACTGTCATATCGTCCGCTCCTTCCAAATGACTTGTACAAGGCACATCACGAGTCAGCGTTTCCTTTACAATTCTAACGTTGATCCTTCCTATAATTCCGTCGGAACTGGTAATTCTTCGCTCTACGATACCGTACAACTACGAACCGACATGAGGACATTCGTCACCTGCACTAAACTGACTTACATTATGCATCCGCTTCTGCTGGGCTTCCAGAATTCTGGTTTATTTTTGCAACCGCCTGCTCCAAAAGACCCTAGGCAATTATTTGCCTTGCTTCCATCCTTAAAGATATATCCCAGGAAGAGTAAGGGATTCCACAAAACTGCTGCTAGACCTTATGTGAGTTATGCTCAAATGGGTGAAGTCACTGGAAGTTAACGGTGATAATGTGCAGGTGTTTACTATTCTTTCCACGTCAGTTACCAAATCACTTAAAGTTACGCCGGCAGATGTTTGTTGCTTAGTTAATGACGGCTTTGTTCTTCGAAGAGATCTGATCAAACGTTCACACACTCCACCGCAATGACTAGGGTACGGCTGATTGAAGTGACACTGACGCCAGACGCCGCAGTTTTATCTTAGAGCCTGCCCCGAACAAGCATTGACTTTAACGTAACAGTTCCCGATAAGCTCCGATAAATTCTGAGCAATTATCAGAGTATACATTGGACGGCACACCTTGCCTGTTAGCACAAAGCTGCAGCGCTGGCAAGAACGAGTCTGCGCTCACTGAATGCTTACTTCCAAGGAGTGTGGCTCGAGGTTTCATGCGGATCAGCAGACTGCCTGTTGTTTTTCTGTGTTGTTCCCGCAGCACAGTCAAAGGGGAACAAAATAATCGATTCTGTTGTCGTCAAAAGGCCATCAGGCGAGCGTCACTGTGCACTTCTGAAGCGGAGCAGTTGGCTGTTTTCCGTCGCGCACATGCGTTTCCCAGACTGCATACAGCCCTGGGTGGACTGATTTATCATCGCCCTTCCACTGAGGATCCATAGCCATTTTGTATGATAGTTTTCTTCATGCATTCCCCCAATGCATGCAAATATTTACACACGGGCCAACGATATTTTATTCACTTGGGAGGATGATAGGATGTTTCTTTTCAAAGCTTACGTGGGCTTTAATCAGTCCACTGAACACACGTAACACACCAATGACAAGTTCGAGGTTCAAATATCTTAAGCTTTTAGTCGCCAGCACTGACCCACGGTCATCGTTGCTCAGTAGACGTGCACCGAAGGCGTTGGATTGTAAAACGCGGATGACGTAGCAGTTGTCCTTTAAATTCTGTCAGTCAAACCAGCGCCTTAAGCAAGCCGGTCTACAATGAGTACCCGTTAAATTTAGGCAGGAAGGAAACCCACGGCCGGAACCGTTGTCATTGCGTAGCACTTTACCTCCAGTGCCGGCCCGGGTTGGTTATTGATGTCGCTCATTGGTCAGTGCTTCTCGGGCAGTCGTAGCCATTGGTCCACATTATTAGCGGTCATAAGTTTGTCATCCTACGAGTCAGCTGGATTGGCCGATGATTTTATATGCCTTCATTATTCAACTCTTTCTCTTCTGGTGCATGATTTTGAGCCTATTAGCAATGAAGCATAGAATCATCACTTTACACTATGAATGTGATGAAGCACTATTATGGAATCTGTCTTAACTATAACTGTCTAGTCGATGAATTCAAAACAGTTTGGATTCTGCACTGTGTTCACCACCAAACCTGTAGCGCAGAACTCCACTTTTGGGATCGATATTGGCTTCAAAGGTGCGAACTCAGGATTGGCTAAAATTTGCCAAGCTTGGTAAACACAGTCCCTGTACTCCACCTACATACACCGAGAAACTTTGGCCCATTTCCGATGCTTTTGAGATCGCGCGTAAATCTCCTATCTAATTCACGTTGTTTCGAAGCAAGCACTGCGGAAATTTTATGCTCCCTGGTCCCTTAGACTCTTTGGAAATTTATTTCTAGACAGTTCCTCCTCATGCTCCATGGCGTCCTACAGCCAGTTTTATTCCTGTGCGGTCATTGTAGCAATAGCTCTCTTGGAAGTGGCCACAAAGAAAAAAGCCCAGAGGCATTACAAAGGATAAAGACAAATGATTAGATTCACATACCTCTAACTGGCCAATTGAGGATGTTGAAATCAAAAGCGAACTCATCGTCCTATTCATTCCATTGTACCCCGACAGTACGTTTGATTCTTGTGGAGAATGTACCCATCCCATTCGCACTGTCTGCTGTTTTATCTGCTTTGGAATCTTTGAACATCTACTTCGTAATTTCGAAGCCGCGCTTTGCGAGGTTTTCCGTCAATCATACCGCATGTTCCATAGCTGTGTCCTCATACAGCCAACTAGTGAAGTCGCCAACATAAAAAAACGCTGTTAAGTTTATTCACTGTGGACAAAATATTTGACATCGCCGGAGTCTTCTCAATGTATAATTCTCGCAAAGTAACAAAGGTACTATACCGTATAAAGCGTCATCCCGTGCTTAAATTTTGATTTCACTATGCCGCTTTTCAGCTCATCACAAGAAGTGCAACGGTTGTCTACCACTGTCCTACATCTTTGCCTGCAAGGACACTTCTCTTATGTGAGCAGATATTGCGGTTTACCCATGCAAAAGCGACAAAGAACTTCGATCAATGGCGCAGCCCAATCTAGCCTCCACAACAGCTGATCTCTGGTCGATGATCCACAGACCGTTGTCGTGCAACCAATTACTACACGAAGTTCCGGTTTTCGTTTTTCACCACAAAATAGTGTGGCATAAACCATATTATTCTCAACGGCTTGCATCAATACCCACTCCAAGCATTCAAATTTTTCATGGTGCACCATCAGCTGGGAGCATAGATCGAAAAGCCGACAATCACAACGACATCTTTCGCTCAAATGTAACCAACTTCGAAACACGTGTGCTCTGCCACTCAAGGTTTGGTCGTTTCCTTTTAACAATAATGATAATAACGGGTATATCTCGACATTTGAGAGTCATGCGCAAGACAAGATCAAATTTACTCAAGGATGGTGCAGCGGAAATCGCAAAACAAAAATTTGGTCGTAACGATGTAGTTTCTGTGCTCTCCTGAACATAGCCTGCAATAAGACGGGCCAATCACGAGTTTTTTAGCTTTAAATCAGAGCTAGATAATCCATCGCCAAAACGTTCTTGGATGACTATGAGTCGCGCACTGCGAATCAATCCATGTTTAAATGCATCAAA